>CABHPQ010159734.1:0-22609 GCA_902168405.1 Peromyscus aztecus
AGAGAGAGAGAGAGAGAGAGAGAGAGAGAGAGAGAGAGAGAGAGAGAGAGATGATGGAGGACACCAGGAAAGCAGGCCTTTTAAAAACACCAGGACCAACACATATTTGAATTCACAAAGGCTATGACAATGTGCACAGGGCCTGCACAAGTCTGCACCAGATGGGGAACTAGAGCTGAAAGGAGAAGAGAAAACATGCGCCCATCCCTAACCGAGAAGCTATCTCCAGTTGATAACCACTGTAAATGAAAAATTAATTTTCTTCAAGGGAGTCTCTCTGAGATAAAAAGTTCTTAAGGGCAGGCCCCATGCCCAGCAGAATATGATCTACACAAAATGAACTCAACAGCATCTTTGCAGGTTCAACGTCTTGTAATGTTGAGTCAGGGCACTTTTTTCACCTTGTGAGTCCCGTGTGTATATATATTACAACCTTAAGTTTTGTGTTTTTAGGGGATTCCTGTGTGTTTCAACATGTGTCTCTACATTTATACGTGTTTCTTGTAATTTTTCTAAATATCTTTTCTTTTCTTTTTTGAGACAAGGTCTCACTATGTAACCTTGGCTGGCCTGGAACTTGCTATACAGATCAAGCTGGCCTAGAACTCACAGAGCTTCACTTAAAGACATATTACACCTGGCATCAAAATGCAGATTTGAAGATATTGCCTAGAACACACTTAAAGTTCTCATTCGAAATGGTTTCAATATCTGACTATGTAGTTTCCTCAATATTAAGCTTCAAATATATTATTTTTATGTTCAAATATAAATTTAAAATGTCTGTTGCAAAAATTATCAGAAATGGTATCAATTCTCTGAGTGTGGTACAAGAAATAACATCTATAGCATTGCCTATAAAAGCATTAGAACTGTAAAGTTTTAAGCCCTAACCCACAACTCCTGAAATAGTAACTCAAGATGTGTAGAAAATGAATCAGAAATCTATGCTCTAACATACCTCAAAATAAGTAAGACTAATGACTGAAATATGAGACCTACTCCTTGAGCTGGTGGTGTTGAATATACTTGTTGAATTAATAGGGATAAATGAATTCGAGAGTCACAAACATTTATTGCAAAATGTGCTAAGTAATAATTTTTCATTTATGTATTATTCACTTCTAAAAATTTAGGAAAAAATCCTCATCCTTATTTGTCAAAGAGGGATACTAAATCATTTGAAGGATTTTAATTTAAGATTACAATAATCCTAAATCCAAATGTCTTAACTACATTCCATTCACCTCTTTAAAATAATAATATTCTGCATTTGATATTTTTATTCTAAGTATACAGGAAGAATGAACAAATAATACCCTGTTGCTGAAGTTACCAAATAGAACACGTAAAAATCAAGCTAATGTTTTTTTAACATGCGTTGAGTAACTGTATAAGTTATTGCATCTCCCAACCTCATATGAGAAGCTTCTTTTTGTACTAGATGACAAGTGGCAAAGAAACCCACAACTAACTGTTTAGATGAAGTGAACAAGAGATGGTGGAACGCTCAGTCCTAAATGGGGCAACTCTATCAATCCCTTTTCCGCTGAATCCCAGGAATCATTATGGAAAATGGAGCAGAAGGTTGTCAGGACATGCTGGCAGAGGATTACAAGCAAACAGTTTTTTAGACACCGTAGGGAAACTGCACACATGTACTCACAACAATTGTGATAACATGCACAAGATGATCTTTAAGTTCAAGACAGAACAAATCCCAGCATGCAGAGGGCAGGTGGGCACAGCGCTCCTTTGGAGGAGCGGCTGTTGGTTGTTGAGAGCTGCCTGGAGTGGTTTTCTTTAAGGGTGTGGCCTCTGGCTGTCAACCAAGCACTAGAAGAATACAACTCGACAAGAGTATTGGAACAGCACAAATTGGGGTGGAGTTAAAAAAACAGAAAGAGGGGCTGGAGAGATGGCTCGGCGGTTAAGAGAACTAGCTGCTCTTCCAGAGGTCCTGAGTTCAATTCCCAGCAACCACATGGTGGCTCACAACCATCTATAATGAGATCTGGTGCCCTCTTCTGGCAAGTAGGCATAACACTCTATACGTAATAAATAAATCTAAAAAAAAAAACAAAACAGAAAGAGGACACAGAGTTGAGTGGGAAGGGAGTGGTGGATCTGAAAGAAGTTAGCTGAAGATGAATATGATTAAAATACATTGTAAGAAATTCTTTAAAACTTTTAAAAACATACAATTAATAAAAGAATGAGATAAAAAAGAATCCAGTCCAACTAAAAATCTAGGGCCAACCTCTGCATAAGTGAGACAGTTGTGTAGCTTGATCTGTTTAAGGGCCCCCCTGTCAGTAGGATCAGGATCCATCCCTGGTGCATGAGCAGGCTTTTTGGAGCCCACTACCTATGATGGGACACCTTGCACAGCTTTGATGCAGGATGAGGGGCTTGGACCTGCCTTAACTCAATGTACCAGGCTCTGCTGTCTCCCCAGGGGAGACCTTACCTTGTTGGAGGAGAGAATGGGGGGTGGGTTGGGGGTAGAAAGGCTGGGGGGCAGGAAGAGGGAAGAGAGGGGGATCTGTGGTTGGTATGTAAAATGAATAAAAAATTCCTTAATAAGAAAAAAAATCTGGGACCAAGATCTGGGGTCACTATCTATCTATCTATCTATCTATCTATCTATCTATCTATCTATCTATCTGTATGTATATATATATATATGTATTTACTTAACACATGTTAAAAAATAAGTAGTATTGCCTTCCAAACAATAAAGCATAAAAGGCATGCTATAGAAAGAAGAAAACTCAAAGAGTACATATTGGACTAAACAATTATTAAAAATAGGGTAAAACGTTGCCAACTGCCTTGTATATTTAGCAAACCCCACCCTTCCAAAACCTTAAAAAGGAACAAAATTTAGATTTTTTTTTAGAAGAATAGGAGGTGAAAAACTCTAACATCCATAGATCAGTAAGTTTTAAGTTTTGCAGTTCCTCTAAGTTTCACATTCATGTCTTCAACTTGAGTGAATTCTTCTGCTAAGGAAATGTAGCACCTAGCTAAATATAAAGACTTTATCCTTTTTCTTTCTTTCTTTCTTTCTTTCTTTCTTTCTTTCTTTCTTTCTTTCTTTCTTTCTTTCTTTATTTTTTATTTATTTATTTATTTATTGGTTTTTCGAGACAGGGTTTCTCGGTGTGGCTTTGCACCTTTTCTAGAACTCACTCTGTAGCCCAGGCTGGCCTTGAACTCACAGAGATCCATGTGTCTCTGCCTCCAGAGTGCTGGGATTAAAGGTGTGCACCAAAGACATTTTTTTTGGCACATTATAAAGAATTAATTGAACAAAGATTTGGATGGTTTTGAAAAGATGAACAAGACTAATAAATCTTTAGCAAATAAACAAAAAGAAAGGGAGAGAACCCTAATTAATAAAATCAGAGATGAAAAATGAGGCATTAAAAGTCAGCAAGGAAATTCAGAGACCATAAGGACATTCTTTAAAAATCGATGTTCCACCAAATTGGAACGTCTGAAAGAAATGAATGAATTTTGAGATATATTTGTCACACCAATATTAAATCAAGATGAAATAAATGATTTAAATAGGACCAGATCTATTGAGATAGAAGCAGTAATTAAAAACATACTAACTAAAAGTAAGCCCTGGGACCAGAGAGCGTCAGTGCAGAATTCTACCAAGCTTTCAAAGAACAGTAAAACTCCTAAAATTATTACATAATAGAAAATGAAGGAACCTTTCCCAGTTCCTTCATTGAAGCCAGTGTCACCCTGATACTAAAACCAGACAAAGACCAAACAAAAATCTTAAAGGCCAATCTCTCTGGTGAACACAGACACAGACATTCATTCTCACTTTCTCCTCGTAATGCAATGAGTTTCCTCATGAAAACAATTTTGCCAGGGGAAATATAAAATGCATTTTCATCCCAGAATCCCAGAAGAGAAAGAAGTATTCAGATTTTGTCTCGCACGTCCAAAGTTGCATTTCACATGAAAGAGAAAGAGAAGGCCATTGCCACTCTTTGCCATAGGGTAGTCATAACAAACAGCTCAAAGATTTCAGTGCTGTGATATTTGGTGATTAAAATATAGAAGAATAATGCCCTTTTTATATTTTCACTGTTCAACAACAATATTCTTTTGGAAACATACTCCAGTGTTGTATGCACCACCTGAGCATCATGGCAGCTTTTATAACACTCTTTGCTCAGTGGCCCAAGGAAGCTTTAGTCAGTATTTGTTACTAGACCCTTACCATCACCAACACTCTACTAAAATACATAAAGTTAGTTTTTGGCTAAAAAAAATTATTCAATTTTTAATTGTGAGTCAATGTAATTTGAGAGCAATAGCATCTGACAGAGATGGAGAGTGAGTAATGGTTATGAGTTTTTCAATATAGGGAGTTAAGTGAATACATGAATTCTCTGAAATAATATGTTAAAAGTCCTCACCCTACGCTGCTGAATATATATTTAGAGAATTAGTCATCTTGAAATATCTCAGCATCCCTATGTTGTACTGGTGTTTCTATAACTGTAGAATTCAAAAGAAAGTAGAGTACCAATGTTCAGACCAAATATTATATTGATGATATAAATTTAAATAGAACATAAACTTTTATATAATTTTCCATGAAAAATATTTTAATCATATAAAATCAGCCATAGATTCAATGTAGATATTACTAATATTTTTATGAAAGAGATACATAGACACATTCATAAAACCTATTACCCTTTAAGGTAGACACACATGTCAGTAATACGCATTTGTTACCCCTTTGGAGAATTAAGCTTTTATCTAGTGTCTTAACAAATTTGTATACAAAGATAGCATTATATTAATAAACATTTTCCCAAGTGTATCTTTTTTGTTTACTATATAACTGGCATCTAAATTATGAAGTTATTTTGACTTTTCAAGATTTCATTTTCAACTTTAACAGTAGTGATTTCACAAGTTTTAAATATGTACACTTGTAATAAATGTATAAAAATATTAGTAACCAAAACTGGAGGGAGAAAAAGATAAACATCAAAATGTCCTGAATAAATGATCCTGACTCACCATTAACCTGAACTTGTTATGATTTCATGAGGTTTTTTATTTAGATTTAAAATAGCAATTAATTCTAGAAATTGATATATGAAACATAAAAATTAAGCATACAAGAATAAAAGTTATGTTATTTACACGTTATTCTTAGAACTTATTACCACAGAAATTTATTCATTAGAAATATTCAATGAACTCTTATCTTTTTAAGTTGTCCTAGATAATTTCAAACTGCTATTTCTACCATTTTGATTTCCTTTATCAACACAGTAATGAACAAAGAAAGCCCATGAACAGCAAAGGTTTAAATTGTTATTCTATTATTCCTTAATCAACATCATACAAAATGTTTTAAGATCTAACTCTCTTTCCAAATTTTTGTAACTCTCTGACGAACTTGACAGTTCAATGTGTTTCGCTTAATTGCTAGACTTGGGATGCTAAAAATATGTGGGTTCTTTAATAACAAAAAAGGAAAAATCTCTTCAGTCTGCTGAAAGCTGCTATCAAACTGCTGAATATTATCAGGTTAAAGAATAGAAGATTATTTTGGTTCAAATCTAATGGCATAAAATGGAGTCAAGGCAGCACTCTCCCAAGTCTTCAGCCTCTTTGTAAGAACTGTCTCTGGGAGGAGGTGTGCTCTCACTTCCTCTTTCCTTGTATGCTTGACATTATCTTCATCCTCTTCTCTTCCTTCCTCCATGGTCTTCCCCTTCTCTGTCACCCATTACCATTTCATCATCACCAGATGTGAAGGGACTTGCTTTGTCAGTTAGGTGCACAAAGAACTAGAATTCTTACCTTTAGGAGTTTGTACTTTGAAAAAGCAGACAAGAAATACCATCTATTCGTAAAAGTATGAACAATAAGGCGTGCTGTGTACTAAATGTCAAACATTTAGAAAATAGCTGTTAGGACAACTCAAAAAAGTGACTTATCTTTCAATACTTACTTTCTGCCTCTAGGGAAAGTGCTTAGCTACTTAAAACATAGTCACAATGTGCTATGAAGAGAGGAACCAAGAAGTGGATATTTGATTAATACACTTTTATATACAGAAACTAAAATAGTTCCAATTGTTCATGATTAAATAACATGTTCATGATCCAGTAACACAAAACACAAAGAAAATCAGCCTGAAAATGTTAGATTCTGAAAAATGAAGAAAAAGAATGCATATTTCAAAACAGGAGGCAACATGAGTGATACTTTATGTAACATTCTTCCCGTGAAACGAACCCATCATAGCCCTCTATCAAACATTCTAAAAGTCCAATTAAACATTTTAAAAATTCATCATATCTTATATGTGTTTTGGAAAGCAAACTGGTTATAACAGTATCCATTGCTTTCATATGCTGATTTTTTTATTTCTAAAGGAATACATAACATTTAAAGCCAACAACCACCCTCACTTTGTTTTTGGCTCCCATATTTGTTAGTATTATAAATTAACTCCTCAGTGAAGACTATAAATGGTCCCCAATAATGGACTGGTTTTCTTCTAAGATCAAGGTTCATCTTTCTATTCACAATTAGAGAAAAACCAACCAGTTATTATCTATCATTCTTAGTTTTAGAGAACAAAAAAGAAACCTGGTCCAGGTTAAGACTATCCAAGATGAAATTCCCAGTTCAACTGGAGAGCACATGGGAAAGTATGAATCAATTCTGTAATGTCGGGAATCTATACTTGTGGCATCTGTTAGGAGGGATGCTATCCAAAGTGAGTTTAGAAAATAATGTGGGAGTTCTGCTTTCTATGCATGAAAACTTTCAGTATTTAGAAAACTGGGAAGGGTGGGTATGGGCTGGGACTGGTTAGGAACAAAGGATGCAGAGAAAGATAGACTAAAATTGACGTATTAGATGTTATCTTTTGTGTTAGGAATCCACTATGTGAGCTATTGTCTTCTGGACAATGAGGGAATAAGTAATTTCTAAGACACACCACTTTAATTACTTCAGTCTGTCACACTGCACTTACCATAACTGCTAAAATACTTCAGCTTAAGTCCACCTTTAAGCAGTTAGTGAAGTGACGTTAATACCTTCCACTTGAAAGAGTGAATAGACACTCATTTTACAGAACTGGCTGTGTATTTATAACAATCTGCACCTACCCTCTTCAACAAGAGATTGGAAACCTGTTAATAAGTTTCTCAGATCTCAGAGATAAAAGGTAATACAGGTATAAAAAGCACAATTATTACCTGATGCTGTAAAATTTTAGGGGATAAAATTATAAAAAGAATTATATCTAAATGAAAGCAGCTATCATAACTATGAGAAGGCATGTGCTCTGAAAATTACTATTAAATTAGTAATACACCTAATTTCTCCCACTAAGCATTGTCTTAGAATGACATTTGATAGAAGGAAAGAATAAAAATAATTTCTTAGACAAAGGTCATTCCTGGTTGGTCCCATTAAACTAGTAAAAACAGGGGTATCAAATTGCAGATTTTTTATATGCTTCATAAAACATGAATTTTGATGGGCTTTTGAGGCTTGTTAACCAAATACTGAGATGGCAACTGAAGAGATGGTTTGTAACGGTATTTGTTGAGATGAAGGTTATCCACTAGGTGAATAAAAACAGTTCCCTTTTCACAAGTCTGTGAATGGTCAACATTGAAACAGAAAAGGGAGGGTAATAAAATCCAAGATCTTAATAATAACTCAAAATTATTTGCTGCTGGTTTGTTACTTTACAGTAAATATTTCAACATACAAACAATTCTAAATCCATTAATATATTTAACTGTTCTATAATCTATTCTAATTCTTTTCAATATTTTTTTAAAGTTTTGTACCATCAGTATAAGCACTGTTATTTTTTGGGGCAGGTGTGGATATTCAATTTGTGAAAATAAATGACGAAGGAAGGAAATAATTCAAACACCAAGGGTATGCTAAAAAGTAGCATCAATTTGAAACTTAAGCATCTATTAGGAATACATTTAGTTGACTATTACTCACAAAATTAAACTAAATACATTCTTCACAGACTTTATACAGAAAACTCCTTAATTAATGCTGATTTTTTGTTTCAGTTAAAGCTGATTTTATGATACCAAATAGAGATTGACTCAGATTTGCTGAGAGATGGACAACAGTTAGGAAAATACATTAGGAAATATGGAAATGAACCAAGACTTAGTGTTTTCTGGGTTTAACATGTGAGTAAATTGACTCAGCTTATCTTTTCAGACAGCAATTATGACTTTCATGTGGTAGGTTGATGGTCCACATCAATTGTTTTGCTCTTGTGAAGGATGTCTGTAAGTGGCCCAAAAACCAAGAATGAAGAGTACAAAATGTCGTCATAAATTACAGAACATGGCTGATGCATCTGCTAGAAGTGTGTGGTTGAAGCAGTAACTATGGAGGGCATCTGGCAGACAGGCAATTATTGACACAGTATGAAACAGGGCATGTTGAAAAGCTCACATTCTGGTGTCAGATGTGATTGTATTGAACCCAACTTTACCACTACTGTCTGCTGTGTAAGTTGGGTTTAGTTAATTAACCTATTTGATTTTTAGTTTCCTCAATATAAGTAGCAATTAAGGTTACTGTGAAGAGTCAACGAGTTAATTTATGTTAAGTCCTTAGGCTAATGTCTGTTTCTGAAATCACTAGGCAATTATGTCTGCTAACATTCCCTAGTATGGTAAAGCCAAGGTTGTCTTACCTTTTCATAAATCTTCTCATCAGGAATGTTGAACAATCATCTTTCAAATAAAAAATAATCCTTTTCAATTTTTTCAAAGATTTTCAGTCAGTCTATATATTATATATAAACATTTCGATACAGACTCCTATTTAGTCATGGGTGTATCTGCATGTATAATGCAGAACATAATTATGAGGTTACATATCAAATGTAAGTACATATTCTCAATGATGTGGCTGCATTGGTGTCATTCACACTTTTCTCAGTGACCCCTCACTTACCTTCCTCAAGGAAACCCAATATGTTCTTGTTTTGTCTTTGTTGCCCTATCTGGGGTGAACGGATGTTTACTAACATCTCCTCAAGAAAACACACCTCTTGACACTTGAACAAGGTAATGACTTAACCAAATATGAGTTTAGCAAGAGCAACTACACGAACTTTTTCTTAGATAACAAGGCATGCAGCTAAGGCTGATCCATCTAAGGGTAGAACTGTATCAGGGGCAATAATGAAAAATAAAAACAAAAAAATAGTGTATAGTATTCTTAATTATGAGGTTAATTAATTACCAGTATTGAATGAATCAAAAGGAAAATGAACTTGGATGCTGTTCTTCCATGTATGTGTTGCTGGCTTTAAGAAGTTAAGAGTATGCTGACATGAAACATTAATTGGTAATATTGGGTTGAGATGAGAATTAAGAATGGCTGTATGATAGGGACTGAAGCGGTGAAAATGGACTTCATTTATATTTAATCTGACCTTTTGCTTTTACTAGTGATACAGTATTTGCTGGTCATCAAAGACTATTGCCATTGACAAAGCAGAACAGGCATCAATGTTGACTAAGAAGTCTGTGGTTGATTGGTTCATCTTGTATCTGTGCCACAGATACATCACAATAGGAAAACCTGGCGATTAATACCATGGCTGCTACCTTTTCTGTCACTTCCTCTACCTACTGTTTCACCAGACTTCCTCTGTAAAGCCCTCCTAATTCAGTGATGTCATGACTGAAATTGTTTACGAGGAAAGAGCCATCCATTTATTTGGGTACCTAAACATGCACCCACTAATTCACTAATTATTAGAAACTCTTTTAACTACTCATGTATTTTCCTATTAGGAACTGACAAAATGTCTTAGACATAAATGCAAGGTTACAAATAAAAAAATATGTTCAGTATCCCCCTTTTATTACGTGTGTTGTGTGTGTGTTAGAGTGTGTGTGTGTGTGTGTGTGTGTGTGTGTGTGTGTGTGTGTTGGTACTGATACGTGTGTGTGTGTGTGTGTGTGTTATGTGCATATGTATGCATATATATGCAGGATGCACATCACAATGGACAACAGAGATGGTGCCAAGTGTCTTGCTTTATCACTCCCTGCCTTGTTCCTTTTAGACAGACTTTCCCTGAACTTGAAGTTCAGAGTTGCAGGGGAGCTCCTGGATCTTCCTGCCTCTACCTCACAGTACTCTGGTTAGAGGCATGTACCCCAACCCACAGTGTCCCTCTTCCACAGTGTATACATTCTAAGATCTCCAGGAGACATCTGATGTCATGGACAGTAGTGAGCCTTATATTTAGAAAAAAAGTAAAGCATAAACAAGGAACAGTAAGAGAGAAACAACTACTAATAAACTCATAAAACTAATAATAGAATAGAATAATTGATATATTGCAATAAAAGTTGTGGGAATTCAGTGTTCTTCTTTGTGTGTGTGTGTATGTGTGTGTGTGTGTGTGTGTGTCTGTCTGTCTGTCTGTCGCAGACTAGCTTATTGTACTATACTCACTCTTCTCTGTGTGATAATATGAAATGATACAATGCCTATGTAATGAGATGGAATGGAATAAAAGACTAAGAACTTAGCATATTCTATAATTAAGACTTTTTAGTGTGATAGGTAACAGCAAAACCATCACAGATTTCATATGCAGATGATTCTACCATATCATCAATCTTAGCAACATCAAAAGATGTTAAGAGTTTTCACCTTTTACTTGAAAAATGTCTTTTACAGATTTCTTTGACTTGTCTGAATTGCCAGCATTATTACTTTTGATCTTTGAGATTATTAAGCAAAGCAAGGGTTGCTTGGATACAAGCACTCTGATACTGTGACAACCAATATCCAATAGTCAATAACTAGTCTGCAAATCAAGATGGTGAGTGGCAGGTGTGTGATATATACAGCATGGATACACTGGACAAAGGGAGATTCACACACTAGGCGAGATGGATTAAAATAGCATATAGTTTCCTCACACTTCCAGAACAGCAGAAAAATGAAAACTTGTATGATGTTTACTTCTGAAGTTTCCCATTCAACATTTTCAGACTGCAGCACTTGGTTAGCATGTGTACTTATGCACCAGACTACAGTTGATTATCAGTTACAAAATTTATACAAACTTAATCATAAATAAGCAGGATATTATTGTGTCATTTTAAATAGTCATAAAAACATTTATAACCTTTACTCAACATCTCTATAAAACCAGGAGCATTTGCTGTGATGGCATGGCTACCATCCTTTCTTTGATGACAATTATATTAGGTTATTATGACCATACCCAAAGGCCAAGTTCAACATAGTCTGCTTTTGTGTTTCCCCATTTAGTCCTAGAATGCTGCGGCTCTGATTGAACACATGCTTAAGGAATTGGATTTCACTTAGAGAGCATGTTTTATAAAAGCAACATCTTTAAAAACATTAGAATCCCTTCAGTGCAATGAGATACTGTTGGTGAGGGCTAAGAAAATGATGGAGCAACAGATTAAGGAATTCCATTTTAGAATTGTAACAAAGCATGGACTGGTGGAACAGAATGTCTGCTGAAGTCGTCCGTACTCTTAAATTATTCACCCTCTGGATCTCAATATGCATCAGGATAGAAGTCACCATTGTTCGGTCTTGATTGTCTTTTACAAACAACATGGGAAAAAGTACATGAATATAAAGAAAAACAGATTTCTTATGGAGGCCCCTTCTAATTCCTTAAGCATCAACTAAATATACTTTTCTGCTATATTTAATTAAACTGCTGGATTCAATTTTACATTCTACTGGAATTTAAAAGATGGTATAGGCAAATGCTAATACAAATTTAAATCCTTCTGATTTATATCAAGGAAATAAAGTTGCTTTCTGCTTCCCCTGCAGGAGAACCATTTTCAGAGTTACTGGAGGAAAAAAGGATCACAAATAATGACATCACTTTTCTTGGTATCCGCAGCTGCTAAGGCTCCCTCAGACACATTTAACCTGTTAACCGCACTCTGTGATTTAATTCCAATGTTCATTTGGTATAATACTCCTCTATTTAATATAATCAGGTTATCTGTGGTTTACAGGCTGGTCAAGAAGCAATATCATTAAGTACAATAAAAGACATTAAATTATAAGAAGGACTGGAAAACATCTTTCAATTGGAAGAGAACACTAGTATCAGAATTTGTATTGAAAATCCTATACCATTTAAGAAAATAGGACCAGAGGGAACGTGAACTGCTGCTTTCCTTTACAGTGGATGGGTCATTAAATCTGTCTACCTGAACGCTTAAAACATTTCCAATGATTCTAATTGCTTATCAAACAGTTCCTTCAACAGTGAGCAATACAAAAATTCACAATGCTCCCTTCTCCATTACTGTAGAGATTGTTCGAATGTAACTTGCCAACATCCAACATGTTAAAAAGTGTCATGGGTATAGCTGAGGGGCAAAGACTACTTAGGAATGAAGAGAATGAAATCTTCTCCATAATGAAGTCAACAAGGCAAGCAATAGATATTTTACTCAGAACCCTCATGTACTTACAGATGACTATATAGATTTTTTTAAATTTAACATTGCTGTCGTCCACTATGTCTGATTTAAATGTGCATATGTTAGTGATGAGACACCCACTGTGACAGATTGTCCTGTCAGTGTGCTACTGCCTCCCCTCTATGAACGATTTTTAGTATTGCCTGAGAAAAAAAAATCATAACATCATTACATCATTTTTCTTGTTCCTTCCTCTACCAGAGCTTGCTGCGAAACATTCAGCCTGTTACCATGGTCCATGTTAAACTTGAGGTTTTATTTATTGTGATGAGTGCCATTTGTCTACTTAAAATGATTGAACTGTCTTTTTTGCTTAAGAAGAATATGACTGTGTACATTAAAAAGATATAAGAATAATATATTTATTTATGAAATGAAGCAGACCATTGAAATGTTTAGTATAATGTAGGTCAGTAATTGCTAAGAAAATTTACATTTCAAATTCTCTAATGAACCCTTAAATTCTTTGTGCACATGATAAATGATGTTGGTACTTATATAAAAGCTCATGTTATAGTCATGTTGATTTTTGTTTCCCTTTAAATGTGTCATTAACAAGGAAAGCATACAATTTGGAGATCATTAGCTTATCTACTATCTTTATTGTATATAGCAAACATTTACACATTTATTCTCTGAATACAGGTGGGTATAGCATCTATACCCAAAAGGGTGTGTGCACGTGTGAGTGCATGTGTGTTAGTGTGTGTTTGTGTGTGTGTGTGTATGTGTGTGTGTGTGTGTGTGTGTGTGTGTGTACTTAGAGAAGACAACTGGCATCCCTGAACATTTCAACATATAAAAAAGCCTATACTGCACCCCCAAACCACCAACGATATCATTTTAAAATGCAGTTTTAAAACAAAAATGCATTTATATACATTCAAAAGAATTCTTGGAAATGTATCTTTTCCAGTACTTCTCTTAACTATTTTCCTTAGGTGTATTATGCAGTATTATTCTTTTAATCTTAAGAAAACGAGAGTGTTTTCTCTAGCATTACATAAGCCTGTGCATAGACATGAGAGCAAACGCTGCCTCTACTGGGCTGAAACCAATTTCTTCTGAAATCCCACTTGATGTCTCAAAAATTTCCAAAGCCGCTTGCATCATTTGAAATGGGCAGTGTTTAACCAATTTTAATAGAAAAAAAACACATTTTTGCCACATATAGGCAGATATGGCTATAAAGCTTTAAAAATGCATTTGAAATTTAACGTGTATTTCCCATAAGTTGATTATAGTCAGCCATACAGAAAGGAAAAATATCACTAAATAGCCCCCCCCAAAACCATGAACTTTTGCTCCTTAGTTATTAAAACAACACTATATCCATGAAAAGCAATAAATTAAATGAGTATCAACCGAATTATACTAACTGCTGTTGGTCTTTGTTCTATCAGTTGGCTGGGCAAAGGTATTGATAATGGTTACATCATCAAATTTTTAACTGCAACTTGTGCACCATTTGTGTTGGTGGCTCAAATCTAGAATCTCTGAACTGGGCTTGACAACCATGAAAACATGAAATAAACGAAATCTAACAAAGACTAGACTAAGGGATAGTTCACCACACTGCACTGTTCTTATCACTAATGCCCGAGTATTCATTTAGATACTTATACATGGAAGATTTTCAAATGACAACGATCGTAACAGGCATTACAGCAAGTGCGAAGCAGAGGAAAAAGGAAGGGAAAAATGCCTTCCAAGAGAGAAAGATTCATTAGCCTCTCTGGCAAGTGTCTAAAGCAAACAAGGAAAGAGCAAAATACTCAGTTACAAATAAACCCTTTTAAAAGCACAGTACCTTTTTGTGTCTGCCCTTCTTCCATATTCTCTTCCATGGCTACCTTTCTTCTGGAGAATCTGGCGCACGGAATTAGTCAAAAGCTCAATTAGATGTTGAAAAAGCGGGTGCTTTTTTCCCCCTGGGCAGCTCCAGCAGCAGTGGCTTGGGCAAGTCCTTAGAGCTTAGCTGAGGCTCCCTCGCGCCTCTCGCTTGCTTGGAGACTGGCTGTCAAGTGTAATTTCATTCAAATTACTCTTCCGTGAAGATTATCAATTTTTCGTCTCAAAGCTGCCCATTGTGTGCCACAGCAAGCAGGTACTCAAACAAACAGCCGGATAATTTGGGGAGGGGGGGTGAGGAAAGTGGAATGGATTCTAGGAGCAGGGACACTATGATTCATAAGCCTTGCTTTGCATTTAAAATGGGGGAAAGAAATTGAGGTTTGTGTTGAAATCCCAGCTTTAAATTGGAAGCAGTCTGAACTGTGAACAGATGGAGGGGTGTCCTCCTAACATGAAGCGGACCACCAACCCATAATTCCCCCCTTTGCTACCACAGTGGGAAAGCCCAGATTTTCGTCGTGTCTTTCTGCTGCGGTAGTTTCTTCTCACCCAGTCAGATTCATTACAAAAATGCCCTTTCCTTTTACCTCCTCACGAAGTGTCTAGTTAATTTGATTTAAAGGTGCCAAGGAGGGATGCAATTAGACTATCTCGAGGCTGGTCTGTTAAAGGTTATTATTAAGAAAGGACTTTTCAGCTCACATATTTCAGAATCAAAAAGGAATAAAAAACATGGTTTTCAAGCAAATACATATAAACCTTTTGTTTTAATAAGTTTTCTATTTAGTGACATAGTACTTTTACAGGAAAAGCAAGAAAATAATCTATTGATGTCTTTGTAAATTATTATTAATTCAGTCCACAGATGCTGCTGATTCCAAGTGGGAATCTTGAGACAGGGAAAATTCTAAGGGTGATTACTGGGGACGGGGTGGGAGCGACAAAAAGAACGAAAGGATTCTAGATAAGGAACAACAGGAGACTATGTGGTAATGGGAATCTGCACACTGATTTGGAATGCAAATCACAAGGCTGCAGTCTGACAATAAATTAGCAATCGTGCTCAACCTATTGAGTGACAGCACACAAGGAGACTCTCAATACTTCACAAAAGGTACAGGAAGAAAATAAACACTGTCAAGCCTGTGTCGAGCTTTCCTAGAGCATAAAGGAAGACTCTCTTGCCTGTGTTCATCTCGAAATAAACAAACACAGAGAAACGCACACAGAGATGAATACGCTCTTGCCCTTAATGGAAACACGTATATCCTCATTATTCATATCATGTATTTCTTGTGTTATAAGAAAACTTTCACACAGGTTTTTTAAAGCACGTCAGCAGCATATTGTACACCACCCTCTCAATTATAAGAGCAATTATTTCGAGGAAAAACGATCGGAAAATGCTCCAGTTCATTTACATAAATGAAGGTCTACCTCTCTCTAATAATCAATTGTTATTTCTATTCTTTTTGTCAAATGAGTTTAATCCAAAGGTAACTATGATTCAAAAAACTCTAGCCCCCTATCTCTGAACATATATAAACATATATCTGCATTCAAGGATTTTGAGACAGTTGCTTGTTGAAGGCAGATTGAGAGAGAAGCCATAAGGGAAATCAAAGGAGCCAAATCATAACAGTCTCTCTGTTACAACCCATCTTGGTTGACATATCCTGGCATACAATCAGAACAGAATGGAACTTCCATCCTTGTTAATCTGCTTTATTCATCTCATGACACAGAAATAATTAGTAAAGAAAATTATTAACAGCAGCACCTACACAAATAATAGCACTAAGTTGTATTTTACAGTATTTTGTAATCTTTAAAACATATCTAAGTGCATTACTTAATGAAAGCAGAAAGAGAATTGTTTTCCCCCTGTATGTTGGAAAATACATCTGCTACTTAAGCATATCCATGGTCTGAGATAGTAAATGAAGAAGAAACTCTCAGAGCACATATCATCAGCCAATTCTTTGTCTAATACTCTGATTTTTCAGAACTGTTCTACCTTTCTGCTCTAATCCACCACAGGTGTCTTCAGTGTTCTTTAAAAATCCTCAGTTCATACCTATTTTCAACACACATATAGAGAGAATAAAGAGGAGAGAATTAAATATAAAGAAATAGAAAATTTTTAAAATATTTGCTGGGAAAGATCAATGGAAAGATGACTACATCTTCATTCTCTTCTGGAAACTGCAAGGGAGCAATACATTTGCATAATCAACTTTTTATCGGAATGGTTTTCTTTATAAAACAAAAGCAACTCATATTTATTTTTAAAATATATGAAGCAGTTTTCTCATGTTGGAGATAATGGAGTCCTTCCAAATTGATGAGAAGAAACACAGAGTACTCATATCAATAACCTGTAAGTAAGCTAAGACTAATTTGTTAATACAGTCACAAAGATTTTTCATGTGAGCTATTTTGAAGTCTACACTATTCTGGGTTTTCAGTATGTGCACATTTATCTGGTATTGTTCCCACCATTCCTCTCTGGAAGCTTTTAATCTACCCAAAGTCAAGTTTTGTACCCATTAATCACAAATTCCCCATCTTCTCTTTCCAATTTAACAGCTGGAATTGGTGCTGTTGGTTGATAATTTTAGGAACATTTGCAAAATCTGTTGTCATTTGAAGTAAAAACACTTAAACATCCAAGTATGTGAAAAGTGGTTCATGATGAAACCTTATAGAAGATCAATTTTATGACTTGTAAATATAAAACATTAACCTTAGTAACTGCCAGCAATGCTTCCTCTGTATTCCTATTGGGGTGATTTGACCAAGAATAGCATCCATAGACTCATATATTGGAATTCTTGGTCCCCAATTGGTGGAACTCTTTGAGAAAGATTATGATTAGGTGTGGTCTTGTTGATGGAGGTGTGTCATTGAGTGCATGTTTCAAGGGTTCAAAAGCCCACACCATGTCGTGAGCTCTTCCTTCCTCATGCTTATAGATCAAGATTTAAGCTCTCAGCTACTGGTCTAGACCATGCCCTGCCTGTGTGCTACCATAGTCCATACTATTGTAGGATTTATTAAGGCAACTCCATGTAGTTAAAAAGGAGGTTTATTTTGGGGGTTAACTTACAGCTAGTAGAGGGGTTAGTTACAGGATCCAGGAGAGGTGAGGTGCAGTTCAGATGGGTTATCTGGAGAATTCCACTCAGCCTACCATCCAGCGTCCAGGATCATGAGGAACCAAGAGAGCCAGCACATCCAGATCTTGGGTGTTAAGGGCTTCCATCTTGGCCCCACCTCAGGGACTGGTTATAGGTAGGCGTGACTGTTACCAGAAGCCTCATTGAGGGTAGTACTTCCAGGTCAAAGCTAGAACAGCTACCCACTACATCTCCCCCTTTTGTCTAAATAAGAAAGTTCTAACCTAATACACAACTATATACAATAGGAATGATTATCAAATATTGTCCAGGAGGAATAAGGGATGGTGACCTAGACAAGACGGCACTACAACCAACACCAATAACATCAAACAAGAGACACATACTAAAATCCAGAGAAGTCTGGAGCATAGGTAAATGGCATGTTACAAAGATCATTCCAAAAGGTGTCCTATCCTAAAGAGCCTAAATCTAATACTTAATATGTTCTAGCAAAGATACAAGAAAATTGTAACTATATCTGTTAGTCTTCAATCCCATCAAAGACCTGAGAAGGAATGTAATAATACCAGAGAAACGGGAGAAGGATGCAAGCAGAAGCCTCACTGCGGCTAGTACTTCCAGGTCAAAGCTGGAACAGCCCTCCACTACACCATACCATGATTGCTATGGATATTCTAAAACCATATGCCCCAAATTAAATGCTTTCTTTTATAAGTTGCCTTCATGAAGGTGTTTTCACAAAGCAATAGAAAAATAACTAAAATACCCATTAAAATCTACAAATTATAATGACGTTGGTACCTCATCAAAAATTCTTCATTTACATACTGCTGGGGATGTCTTTCTGTATAAATAAAATGCTGATTGGCCAGTAGCCAGGCAGGAAGTATAGTATAGTTGGGACAAAGAGAGAGGAGAATGCTGGGAACAGGAAGGCTGAGTCAGGAGTCGCCAACCAGACACAGAGGAAGTGAGATATAAAAGTACCCGTAAGCCACAAGCCACGTGGCAACTTATAGATTAATTAGCAATGGGTTAATTTAAGATGTAAAACCTAGTCAATAGTTAGCCTAATCTAATGGCTGAACAATTTTAACTAATATGAGCTTCTGAGTGATTATTTTATAAGTGGGCTGCGGAACTGCAGGGACCAAGCGGGATTGGAGAAAACTCCCAGCTACAACACACATTGCATTGACTCTATTTCAGTTCTACTTTTAGTATTTTAATTACATAAACACACACCTAAAACTCTGATCATTAGTGTTAAAAAAGATAAATCTTTGAAATATTATCTGAGATTATTTATGATATGTATTCCTTTTTCTTTGTAATCTGAAGGACACATTACTCACTTAGTCTAAAATCATGATAAGTTCCTCTCATTCTTTCTAACTTTGGGTTAAATATATCTCCCTTTAAAATATGCTATCAACTGAGAAAATATCCATATATTCCTCAATTAAATAATATATTCATCTTTATATTCAACTACATTATCAAAAACAACTATAGATTAAACAGCACCTTAGTTACACCAAAGCAAATGGAAAAGAACAGAAATGTTCATAGCCTCTGAATCAGAGAACAAATAGAAAATATGGAAAATAAGATCATAAGAACCAAGTGTAGGGCACAGAAACAAGAGACATAAACAGCTTAGAAAATGCTTTTTGCTTTGAACTCTTTCAAAGCTAGACAGAATATCATCTCATGAATGAAATACTTTGATTGGCACTTTTGCCATATTTTGAAAGAGAAATAAAACCCAAATTAACTACTGCTTTAGAGGTTGAAAATCAATTTCAATATTTTCTCTTAGAAAGCCAAAACTATCATAAACTATTAATTTTTTAATGTTTTAGAAATATCAAAGAATAATCATGACAGTCCTCAGGGTTATGTACTTATTTAAAACAATCTATTCAAAGAATGATCACAGTTATCCCAAGTCATTTTATAATTACTTTTTATAACCCCTTCATTTTATTCTTAATTATACAAATATTTACTAAGCATTCTTCTTCTCATTTGGACCTGGAGGTAGGTAAAAAATGTCTCTGGCTTATTATACAAACCTCCTAGTAGTTAAGACAATCCCAGATTTCAATGATGTTTGACAAGTGTTACGTCATAAGGACAAACCAAGTGCAGGAGAGAGTACATGAGCCTACTGGAAGAAAGTTTTTTTTTTTAAATTAAAATATAATCACATCATTTTCTCCCTTTCTTTTCCTTCATCCAACCCTTCCTATGCATGCCTCTCTCTCTCTCTCTCTCTCTCTCTCTCTCTCTCTCTCTCTCTCTCAAATTCACAGTCTCTATTTCTTTAATTGTTGCTTATTTATATTCCTAAATAAAGAACTCCAACAAGCTCAGTCCGTATAATGTTGTATGCATAGGATTTCAGTGTAGACCACTTGGTACTGGATAACCAATTTGGGAACTCTTCAGGGAAGTTTTATGGTCTCCTAAAAGGTTCTGTTTAATGTGACTTGATTAAGGTAGAGAGCTTTCTACCAAAGGAAATAACATTAACACAAAAAGGGTAGGTGGAATAAAAAAAAGAAAGAAAAAGTAATTCCAGACTTTTCAAACTGAACATGAAAAACCTCAGAAATACACTTCTGATCACATACAATGTAATACCATAATGCCACGTGGGGAAACCTTCTTTTACTATTCATTAGGCATCATCTCCCAAAGGTTCCCAGGAGGCTTATTCTAAAGAATTCAATTCTGAGATGAATTTTGATTTTAGTTTTTCCAAAAGTAATGAAAGAGATGAATATTCACAAGATATAGACTGTGCTTTAGAAGACTTTACTCTAAAAAGGACACAATTGGAAGCACATTAGTATTTGCCCTTGAGAAATTACCTTTACCAGAAAAAAATCTATTTAAATAAAAGAAAATTAATGAAAAATATATACAGGTGAAGTAGTGTAAAAGAATAATGAGCCCAGAAATAAAAGAAAAAAGAAATAGCCTTTATCATAGATAGTGTCCTGTTCCTATTTTAATCCTGGTCCCTTAGGCACTTTCAAACCATGGTGTTGTCTCTCAAATTCATTAATACTGCATTTTCATGGAGTTTGCCACAATCCAGTAGATTAACAATAGTATATTGTTATATTAACAATAACAATAGTAGAGCCTATTTACAACTGACTATTTGTTTCTTAACGTTCTTAGGATAAGTCCAACATCATTGTTGGGAAAATGGAATTTACAGAAATCTACATCTCCAGACAACCACGCCCTGCTATAATTCCTTCATTTAATCACTTTTTAATTTCTCATATGTTTACTGTTATTTCTTCCTAAAATATTTTCTCTAGTAACCTTGGGTCTCCAGCATTGCTCATACCTTGCACCTAAGCTGGAATATTTACAACAAGAAAAGCTTTCCTGACTTAAAGCAAAGGTATCCTTTAGTGTCATAGATCATGCTTTTGAAGTATCTTGTTTTTGTTTTTGTTTTTCAAGACAGAGTTTCTCTGGGTAGCTTTGGAGCCTGTCCTGGAACTCTTACTCTGTACCCCAGGCTGGCCTCAGACTCACAGAGATCCACCTGCCTCTGCCTCCAGAGGGTTGGGATTAAAGGCGTGCGCCGCTGCCGCCGCCGCCGCCGCCGCCGCCACCACCACCACCCAGCAAAGTATCATTTTTGAAAGACTGCATTTTTACATACATAGTTGACACTTGTTTCTGACCTGTAAGCCCCATGATATCTGTTTTGCACCACCCACTACTCAAGGATATAGTAAGTGTTCATCAATACAAAGGCATGGATGAATAAATGATAGTGACAAAAGAACAAGAGAATGAATGCACTTGACGATTTCAAGTACACTTTCTTAAATTTTTCAGTCTCTGCAAAATAATTTGGGATTAGAACATAACTCACAGCAGTTCTCAGAGAAAGTGTCCTGTTTGCACGTAACAAACACCTTTTCGCAGTGTTCATGACAGAACAATGAAAAGATATTTCACAGACTAAGCAGTAAAACAAAAAGGAAACAGGAAACAGTTGCTTGACATGATTCCCGCACAGTGGAAAAGCTATCATTTCATGAGCACCAATTAAGAGAAAAACAACAACTCAAAGATGGCACTCCAGCCCAAATATGCCCTCTTAAAATAGTCAATATGTCAATATAAATGTATTTGGATAATAAAAAAGTCGACACAAATTCTAAAACTTCTATATAGTTTCTATTGCATCTATTCACAAAATGTTAGAAAACAATGTCTTCCTTTGGCAGTTTCTGCATTCTCTGAAATATAGTAGAAATCTACAGAGGTAAAATCTAACTTTTCTGCAGGGCAATGAATAGAACAGGATATTATCAGGTCAGTTATAAGCTCAACTCAAAAAGACAGATATGGCATGTTTTCTTTCACAGGCAGATTCTAGACTGAAAAAAAACCACAAATGAATGTGTGCTGTTATGGAGGAAGAAGAACAGTGAATGGTGATGAGAAAGAAAGAGATGGGAAATGAATATAGTAAAAATTTATAATATATATGTATGGTAGTTTGAATGAGAATGGCCCCCACAGGTTCATGTATTTGAATGTCTAGTTACTAGGGAGCGAAACAACTTTAGGAAGGATTAGGAGGTTTGGCCTTGGAGATTTGTCGCTGGGAGTAGGCTTTGAAGTTTCAAAAGCCTCAGCCAGGACCTGCCTACTGCCTGTGGATCAGGACATAATGCTCTCAGCTATTACTCCAGTGCCATACTTGTCTACTTTCCACCATGATGACCATGGACTAACCCTTCTAAATATATAAGCAAGCCCTCAATGTTTCCTTTTATAAGAGTCATGTTGTCGCATCACATCAACTAAGACAAATGCATGAAAAATGTCACAATGAAAAAAACGTCATTTTATATAACTAATAAACACAGACTCTAAAACAGTTATGCCTCTAAGATATCATAGTTAATATGCAGTAATTTATGCTTTGCTCAACTTATTTTATAAATAGTAATACTTTTATGTTGAGTTTAAGTAATTTTTAAATGAAGATTGTCA
>CABHPQ010159735.1:0-13054 GCA_902168405.1 Peromyscus aztecus
TTGGTGGCGCACGCCTTTAATCCCAGCACTCGGGAGGCAGAGCCAGGTGGATCTCTGTGAGTTCAAGGCCAGCCTGGGCTACCAAGTGAGTTCCAGGAAAGGTGCAAAGCTACACAGAGAAACCCTGTCTCGAAAAACCAAAAAAAAAAAAAAAAAATTATTAACAAGTGTGGTGGTTTGAATGAGAATGGCTTCCATAAGCTCATGTGTTTCAATGATAGGTTCCTGGTTGGTGGAATAGTTTGGGAAGGATTAGGAGGTCTGGCCTTATTGGAGGAGGGATGGAGGGATGTCACCGGAGATGGGCTTGGAGGTTTCAAGAGCTGACATCATTCTCAGTTAGCCCTCTCTGC
The DNA here is from genome assembly GCA_902168405.1 of Peromyscus aztecus. NCBI lineage: Eukaryota > Metazoa > Chordata > Mammalia > Rodentia > Cricetidae > Peromyscus > Peromyscus aztecus. The sequence continues at coordinate 354 of CABHPQ010159735.1, forward strand.
CCTGTGCTTGTGAATCAGAGTAAGCTCTTAGCTACTGCTCCAGAGCCATGGCTGCCATGGCTCCAGAACCTGCTGCCATGGCTCTGGCCATGATGGTCATGGAGTCACTCTACAATAAGCCCCAATAAATTTTCTTTTATAAATTGCTTTGGTCATGGTTTCTTTTTTTTTTTTTTTTTTAGAGATCTCTTTTTTTTTTTTTTTAAGATTTATTTATTATGTATACAGCATATGTGACTGCAGGCCAGAAGAGGGCACTAGATCTCATTACAGATGGTTGTGAGCCACCATGTGGTTGCTGGGAATTGAACTCAGGACCTCTGGAAGAACAGTCAGTGCTCTTAACCTCTGAGCCATCTCTCCAGCCCTTGGTCATGGTTTCTTATCATGCCAATAGAAAAGTAACTAAGACAACAGATTTTAATTATAAATGCTAACGGGGCTGGAGGTGACGTTTCCTCACATGTATTCAAGTGCCCAGCTCATATTGAACTTCCTTCCCCTACACCCACACACTCATTCTAATAGTCACTCTCATACTTTTTGGTCAGTTTTTAACAGTTTTATTTATTTCAGCGTCTCACCAAAACCTCCATGACTCAACCTGCTAATATATTGAATATCAATAAAGACTATTTAGCACAGGCTAATGTGAAGGTCTAGACTTAACTTCACAGGCTCCATCTTAGGGAAAACACCACCATCTCAGACCACCTGCTGTACCCAGTTCCAGGAAGGACCTCAGGAATGTGCCATGACAACTGGAATGGATACAGAGCAGTATCCTCCTGCAGACATCCTGTCTGTGGTTTATGGCCCTTGAAGATATCTAGATAATCCTCCTGAGCAGTCCAGATAATCCTGTTCAGTGGGTTGTGGTTCTCCGCCAAAAGTCTAACCCAATGGTTTCAAATGTGGTTTCGTGCCCAAAGTCTAGACCAATAGTTTCAAAAAAATCACCTTGCCCCACATCCCTTCTGTCCAATCCCAAGTTGCCAATTCCCAGCTTGTGGTTTTTCCCTACAAAAACCCTCTACACCTGGGCTCGAGGCTACCGCCACATTTCCTTCCATCTGCCTGCGGTGGCCCAGGTTGAACCTGAATAAAAGGACCCTTATGTGTTTGCATCGGAAACAGGCTCCTTGGTGGTCTCTGGGGGTTTCACGAAATGGGTGCAACACTATGAAGTTAAATATGCCTGGCTTAATCAGGCCTGCTCTTTTGATGTGCGGCAGCAGACAAGTCATGTCTGTTAAGTCACATCTAACTCCCTCTTGGCCTGTCACACTAAGTACTCTGAAGGACTAGTGAGTTTTCTGCTTTGAGATCTTCTAATGCCTTTACTAAAGAACTTGATATTTCCAACATCTTAAAAAAAAAAAAAAAAAAGTCTATCAACATCTACATGTGGGATGATCTGTAGACCACCATCCTGACAATGTTGCCCTTTTAGATTTTTTGTATATTTGGTTGGTTGGTTTGAGTTTTTTTCCAGACAGGGTTTCTCTGTGTAGCTCTGGCTATCTTGGAACTCACATTATAGACCAGGCTGGCCTTGAACTCACAGAGATTCGCCTGCCTCTGCCTCCAAGTGCTGGGATTAAAGGCATGTGCCCCTACCGCCCCGCACCCCTTTAGATTCTTGCCGCCACCAAAGCCTTGTTTCCCTGCCTAGTTCCAGGCCATGGCTCTGCACCACCTCTGGAAGTCATGCATGCGTTGTATGTGCTCAGTCCTCAGGCTCAGGCTGCAGAGGATAAGCTTGCACACTCTGCCCTCCACTGCAGTCGCTCACAGACACCTCAGAAAGTCTACTTTCCTCCCTCCTGGGGGCATGGAGCACATCTGTCCCCACCATCTTCCAAACACGTGGCTCCTTGAAGTCATTATGTAAGGTCATTCTTTTTGGCCTTCCCAACTACATCCAATCACACGCTTGCCTCTGCTCTGCTTTTCCTTGCTTTTGAACTCCCCCAATCACTCTAAGAAAACTTTCACATTTCCTTTCATGTCTCTGAAGTCTCACACATTTGCATTTCTCCTGATGTCCAGGCTTCTGGAGTCTGCTGGCCTAGGAAGGCTGGGAACCTTTCTCCTAATGCCTCTATCCATTAGAGGAGCATCCAACCCACTGTGCAGGAAGGCGTTCTAGCTCCATCCTCAGGGTGTCCTGTGGCTAGAGTTTTCCTGCCTGGCCCACGGTCAGGATAAATCTCTTTCACCTGCCAGTCCCACAGCCACTCAGACTCAACCAAGTAAACACAGAGACTTATACTGCTTACAAACTGTATGGCCGTGGCAGGCTTCTTGCTAGCTGTCCTTATAGCTTAAATTAATCCATTTCTATAAATCTATACCTTGCCACATGGCTCGTGGCTTACCGGCATCTTCACATGCTGCTTGTCCTGGCTGGCAGCTGGCAGAGACTCCCTCTGCCTTCCTGTTCTTTTAATTCTCTCTGTTAGTCCCGCCTATACTTCCTGCCTAGCCACTGGCCAATCAGTGTTTTATTAGCAACACATTTGCCATACAGAACATCCCACAGCAGTATCCTGCTTCCTTGGTGGGGTGAGGGAGGTGGGAGGTGTGAAGGGGTAGGGGAGTGTCAGGGCTTGTCATATGACCGTGTCTGGACCAATCAGATTCTCTCTTGGGAATTTTCATTTAGGACTGAAAGCTCCCGGAAGTCATCTCCTGCAGGAGTTTTCGCTGCAGGCATCCATTAGTTCCTGCTCCCTAGGTCCTGCCCTGGACCCTGTCCATTCTGAGATAGATTCTTCTTATTTTGTAACCAGTTCCGTGTCTGCAACTAGATTCCTTCTGTGGTATTTGATTTCTTTTGCCTGGAATCAAGCAATGCCAACTGGTTAGGCTTCGTTGATTGTGTTTTAGAGTGAAATTCCCATTCTCCTGTGTAGGAATAGACATCTATAATTATGCAGTAAAAGGTGGCCACAGGTGAAGCAGGTGGCCCAAAGATGGGCTGACCCAGCTAACTTTGGTCTTAAATCAGGGCTTCATAAGTGTTAGTCCACACAGGAAATTCTGAGGTCCCATCCCCAGAGACTTCTTCTGAAGCCGGAGGTGGGATCCTAGAATCAGAACTCTAACAGTGCTTCTGAGCAACCCATCCATTCTGAATAGTGAATCTTTACATTTGATCTCCTCCTCAGGGAAGAGAAATTTTGGAACACAGGAGTCAAGATGACACTGGATGTCCAATGCGAACCTCGGGTCTGTGTGCCATCATGGACCTCACTAACTGGGTCTCTTCTCTTGGCCCTAAGTAGACAAGACGATAGCTGGAGTGGAAGACATCAGCCTAGCGCCTTCCCACAGAACTCCACAGGAATGCTGGGGGGAACGTCTGAGTCCACTTCAACAGAATGTTAGCAACAACACAAGACTGTATGAGTCTGAGGAAATACAAGTCTGTCCCCTGGGACCAGAGCTGATGCCATTCCTCTCTGTGTTCACCAGACCTTCATTCCTTCTGATTTCTCTTTTCCAGATCATTTTCCCTTTCCCCCAAACCTAGCTCTAAACTGACTTTCCCCCAAGATTCAATCCCACAATTTATTCTGCATTAGCCCAGCATCTACCTGTTCCGCTCCTGAGAGGTCAACAGTACACTGTTGGTACCAATAACAGCCCTTACTTCTCTGCCCATTCCTACATTTCCTAGAGCTTTGTTCATCTATCTTGTTTAAACCTTCCAACAACTTTGTAAGTATCATACCACAGTTTATAGATAAGGAAATGAATTCAGAGAAGTGGTTTGCCCTAGATAAGTTACTTAGGAAAATTAGAGGTAGAATTTGAACCCTCTACTGACTACAAAATGTTTGTCTCAAACTATCCTGCTCTACCAGGTTAGTTCAGTATGAGTTCTTTATATATCTTAGTATTTGGTTTCCTTATTTGATGGAAAGTTCACTCAACCAGGACCTGGGTAGTCCAAGAGAATATTCTAATGGCTTTTATGATCAGGCTCACATCTATGGAGTGCTAAGGGTCACATTTCTTTTCAGAGTAATCGTTTAAGGAACACTGTTTACGACTGATGTGTTGTGCTCCGCTGGCGGATATTTCTGCACACAGGCAGGGCTCGGCACATTACTGGAAGCAGGAAGCATTTTTCTTTACTAACCCATCAGTTCTGCTTTCCATTCATGTTTATGAGACAGATTAAAAACCAGCTTCCCAAGAGGAATAAAGAGCTTGTCATCCATCAACATTGATGGAGGGTCTGTTTTGTGCAGAACCCATGAGAATTGATTTGAGATGGAGCCATAGATGAAGACCCTAACATGGGAGGTCTTGGACATGGGGCATCAGGCAAGATTTGCCTGAACTTGGGCTGGAGAGCCGTGTGCTTTGGTAGTGCTGATCTTCAAGCTATACTTTGAACTAGCCTTCGTGCTGAATGTGAAGTCTCATGGCAAGTTCAGCTGCTCCTGGAAGATGTGCACTGTAGTAATGGTCTTGGCAGGAAAGATGCTAATGTAGGTTCTTGGACCAGTATAGGTGCCTAGACAGTGGCCAAGAATGTGTAGAAATGCATTCATTTGTTTGTATGTTTATTGGTACATACCATAGTGTGTGTGTGTGTGTGTGTGTGTGTGTGTGTGTGTGTGTGTAGGAGTGTGTGTGTGTGTGTGTGTGTGTGTGTGTGTGTGTGTGTGTGGAGGGGTGTTGTGTAGCATGGCCATTCTGGAACTTGCTTTATAGACCAGACTGGCCTCGAACTTGGAGATCCACCTGCCTCTGCCTCCCAAGTGCTGGGATTAAGGGCATTCACCATCATTGCCTTGCATACCACAGATATTTATTGAGTATGGAACTTCACCTTCAGGGCACAATTACAAACAGATGGGGGCTGGAGAGATGGTTCAGCAGGTAAGAGCATTGACTGTTCTTGCAGAGGACCCGGGTTCGATCCCCAGCGCCCAACTGAATGAAGGCTCACAAGTGTCTGTAATTCCAGTTCCACTCTATCTGATGCCCTCTTCTGGCCTCCATGGGCACTGCATGCACCTGGTGCATATACATACATGCAGGCAAAATACTCATACTCATAAAATACTTTTTTTTTTTTAAGAAAAAAGATAGAGGGAGCCTGTGTTCTGACAGAATTTGGGAGAGAGGCAGATGAGAAATAATTATAACACAAGAGGTATTGTAATTATAGCTGTGATCAATGCTGTGACAAATGTTCACACTCCATCATTCAGCAGAATTCAACTGTTCCAAGTCAAAGATGCAGTCCCAGCTGAGGTCCCAAGTGCAGTGGCCTCTATGGCTGCAGTTCATCTGGACCAAGCTAAGGCAAGTACTTTCTGGAGGTTCAAACCCATAAGCAACAATCCTAATGTAGAGACAGTCCCTTGGCCCGTACCGAAAAGTAGGACATGTTGATGAGAATGTTCTTGGGACCAGAGGAGTTGGCATCCAGTCCCTGCCATTCCTGATTCTGGAAGTGTGACCCTTGGCAAGGAGATATTAAACTGTTTGTGATGTGGGTCCTCATTCCCCAGTGGAAGAAATATTTCCCACATTGCCTGCTTGAATGTAACTGGCCCCCATAAGCTCATGGTGAGTAGCATTATGAGGAGGTGTGGCCATGTTGGAGTAGGTATGGCCTTGTTGGAGGAAGTTTGCCACTGTGGGGATGGGCTTTGAAGTCTCATATATGCTCAAGCCACGCCCAGTGTCTCAGTTCACTTCTTGTTATCTGCAGATCAAAGATGTAGAATTCTCAGCTTTCTCCAGTACTATGTCTGCCTGCACCATGTCCCAACCATAATAATAACAGACTGAACCTTTGAACTGTAAGCCACCCCAATGAAATGTTTTCCTTTCTAAGAGTTGCCGTGGTCAAGGTATCTCTTCACAGCAATAGAAACTCAACCAAGACAATAATTAACGTATTAATTGTGCAGATTAGTGAGTTTCATAGTGCTTTCATAGGTAGGGGTGGGGGGTGGGAGGGGGATAGTGACAGAAGCGGAGATCTAGGAGACGGTGTTTCTGTCTCTAACCACTGGGCTATGAAGCAGAAGCTCCCAGGAAGCCAGCTGGCAAAGACACAGAATGGAAAAATAACAGATTTGGGCTCCAAGACGATAAATAACCTGAGCCAGCAAGAGGACAAAAGACAATTTTTCAAAAGAACCTTGTCTTACACCACTGGCAGTGGTGTGCTCATGATTTCAGGAGCATGATAAGTCAGTTCTATAAATGATTAAGTACACAAGACAAGGGGTCATGTGATGTGGAGCCAGTTTCACACTGACTCGCCAGGTCATCTTGGGCAAGTCTTTCAAGCACACAAGTCCCAGACCTTTGGCGACTGCTAGCCACAGGCCTAAGAGATGAAGCTCCAAAACTTCCAGAGCCCGCACAAAACCCACTCTTAGTGATTTAGGATTTGGCCAGTATTTCTCAAAACTGACACAAACACACACACACACACACACACACACACACACACACACACACACAAAAGCAACACCTTAAAACAAAAATTAAAAACCAATAAACTGGACTGCTCTGTGGTGGTATTGTGTTCCCCAAAATATTGTGTACCTTAATAAACTTATCTGGGGTCAGAGACAGAACAGCCACAATATTAAACATGAGGATAGGCAGTGGTAGCATACGCCTTTAATACTAGCATTCCAGAGACAGAAATCCCTCTGGATCTCTGTGAGTTCAAGGCCACATTGGAAACGGCCAGGCGTGCTGACACACGCCTTTAATCCCAGTAAACCAGCCTTTAATCCCAGAGAGTGGTGGTAGAGAGCAGAAAGGTATATAAGGCGTGAAGAAACTTGAGGCATTTGGCCTGGGTAGGCATTTGGCCTGGAGAAGCATTTGGGCTGGTTAAGCATTCAGGCTTCTAGCAGCAGTTCAGCTGAGAGTCATTCGGATATGAGGACATAGAGGCTTCCAGTCTGAGGAAGCAAGACCAGCTGAGAAGTTTGCCAGGTGAGGTTAGCTGTGGCTCGTTCTGTCTCTCTGATCTTCCAGTGTTCACCCCAATAACTGGCCTCAGGTTTGATTTTATAAGACTCTCTAAGATTCATGCTGCACTGCTCAAAAAGGATTGTTTAAAACATTTACAAAACAAAATGAAAGCTACTTAAAGGAACTGTATTTTTCTCACAGAAGGACTTAAAGCTAGACTGCATCATGAACTCTGATAACGACCCAGACAGTTCAGTGGGAAGAGCAGCCAACAGACTGGGACAGATGGTTAGCAGTGGCTGTACAGAACAAGTCTGTATGTGGAGAAAATGGATCAGAGGTTAAGAGCACTGGATGCTCTTCCAGAGGACCCAGTCAATTCCCAGCACTGACAAGACAGCATAACTGTCTGTAACCTCAGTTCCAGGAGCTCGGTCACCCTCATACAGAGACATACACTCAGGCAAAACACCAATGCATTTTGTTAGAAGTTTCCCTGTCCCAAACACCTGCTCTTAAATAGCCAGCAGCCACTTCCCAAATAACTGACTTGGAGACTTAATATTACTTATAAATGCTCAGCTAATAGCTCAGGCTTATTACTAACTAGCTCTTACATTTTAAGTTAACCTATATTCCTTATTTACACTCTCATGGTGGTACCTTTATTAGCACGGCACATTCATCTCCTGCTCCCTCTGCGTCTGGCTGGCAACTCCTCTGACTCCACCTTTCCTCATCCCATCATTCTCAGTTTGGCTTTCCTGCCTAACTTTGTCCTGTTCAGCTATTGGCCAGTCAGCTTGTTTATTAAACCAATCATAGCAACATATATTCACACAGTATACAGAAGGATTATTCCACAGCAAATGCACATAAAATAAAAATAAATCATTAAACAAGGATAATATGGGATACTGCTGATGAGTGAGCAAAATGGCACAACTACTCATAAAATAGTTTGGCTATTTTCTTTTCAATTTTGTCTTAGAGTTTCTATTGCTGTGATCAAACACCATGGCAAAAAGCAACTTGGGAAAGAAAGAGCTTATTTCTGCTTATACTTCCTGGTAACAGTCCAACACTGAGGGAAGTCAGGACAGGAAATCAACCAGGGCAGGAACCTGGAGGCTGAGACGGATGCAGAGGCCCTGGAGGATGCTGCTTACTGACTTGCTCCTCATGGCTTGCTCAGCCTTTTTTCTTATACCATGTAGAACCACCAGCCTTGGGGTGGCACCACCCACAGTGAGCTGAACCCTTTCACATCAATCAACCAAGAGTTCCCACAGTAGTTTACCAAGCTCTGAATACTCAATGGGGTTTTTTTTTTTTGTTTTTTTTTTTTTAGCCAAAAGTTCAAATCCGACCACAATCCTCCCTAAAGCACATGGGGAGGTCTGCCACAGTCATACCTCATGACCTGGTACCAATTTCTGTCTTAGGTAGAGGTTTCTGTTTCTGTGATAAAACATCATGACCAAAAGCAACTTGAGGAGGAAAAAGTTTATTTTACCTTAAAGCTTCTAGTCCATCATCCAGGGAAGTCAGGGCAGAAACTTAAGGCAAGAATCTGGAGGCAGGAGCTGATGCAGAAGCCATGGAGGGGTGCTGCTTACGGGCTTGCTCCACATGACTTGCTCATTCTGTTTTCTCATACCATCCAGGACTCCCTGCACAGGGGTGGCACTGCCCACAGTGAGTAGTGCCCTGCCACAGCAATCATCAATCAAGACAATGTCCTGCGGGCTTTCTTTTCTATAGGCTAATCTGGTGGGACATTGTCTCAAGTTGAGGTAACCTCTTCCAAAGTGACTCTAACTTGTACCCGGTTGATGTAAAACAAGCCATCACAGTAAGCAAGTACCTATATTGGATCCAGCTATTCTCCTCCGAGTCTCTTAGGCATACACCTAAGAGAAATTAAAGGATGTACTTAAAGAAGGACTTACGTGAAAATATCACAGAAGCTGCATTTGTAACATCCCCAAACTGGAAACAACCCAGATACCCACCAATAGCACAACTGGATAAAGTTGTGATGTAGTTATGCAACAGCATATCAAATAAAATTAGAAAGGAGTGAGCTACTGGAATGTCCAAGAGCATGGATGAATCTCAAGATGGGTTTGCTGGACAAAATACAACCAGCTGAGGTACCGAAGACATAGCTCATTGGTTAAGAGTGCTTGCTGCTCTTCCAGAGGATCTGAGTTCGCTTCCCAGCTTCCACATCAGGTCACTCACATAACTCTAGCTCTAACTGGGGTGGGGTGTGGGTGGAGTGGGATCTGATGCCCTCTTCTGGTCTCTCTGGGCATCTGCACATGTGGCATACACACACACACACACACACACACACACACACAAATAAAAAATTAAAATATTTAAAAAAAAAAAAAGAATGCAAACAGTTGAACCAGGACCTAGCTCGGCGGTAAAGTTTACTTCCTACTGGGGGATGGAACATCACGCCGAAAGGAATACATGTTGTCGAACCTTGTTTACATACCATTTCAGAAGACGCAAAGGACAGAAAGCGGACCAGTGTTGCTGAAGACTTGGGGTGGAAGACAAGGTGATGTAGAGAAAAGATGAAGAGAGGCCTGGCCAAGGGGCATGAAGGACGTTGGGAATGATGGACATTCTCATATTCTGGCGACTGTACATATACCCTGTAGTGGTTTGAGTGAGAGTGGCCTCCACAGGCTCTTATGTTTGGATGTTTGTTCTCCAGTTGGCAGATCTTTTTGAAGGAGGTGTGTCACTAGGGGTGGGATTTGAGGTTTCTAAAGCCCACATCATTCCTGATTAGCTCTCCATCTCTTTCTATGCCTTGTGCTTGTGGATGAAATGTAAGTTCTCAGCTACTGCTCCAGCCACATACTTGACTGCCTGTGGCCACGCTCGGTGCCATGATGGTGAATTCCAGTGCTCTGGAACTTTAAGCAAGCTCCCAATAAGTACTTTCTACGTAAGCAGCCTTGGTCTTGGTGTCCTATCAACAATAGAAAAAGAGCTAGGGCAACAGATATCTCAGTTCAGCCAACTGTTTACCAATGTACAGTCTATTCTGTGTCTGTTACATTTCAATAAGGTTGGAAACAAAACATGTTCTGGGCAAGGAGTCACATGACACGAATTCTTTCAGTTCTGGACATAAGTTACCACATCACTTTGACCAAATTTGATCTGTACCCTGAAAGCTTTGGGTTAGGTCTGGGTAACAACCCAAATGCTCTGAGGGTCCAAGTCAGAAACTACAGATGGGGGACACAGCCAGGTTTACTGTACAGAGGGGGCAGGGGCTGTGGCCACCTAGAAGATGTGGGCCCTTGTCCTGAAGGGCACCTGTCAATCACCTCCAGACATTCGCTTTTGCTGATTTGATAAACTGTGGGCACCTTTGGTGATGTTTCTGAATTTGCAAGAGCATATTAGTTACTCTTCAATTCTCCTGCCTCAGCCTTCTGAGTGCTGGGATTGCAGTGTGTGCCACCATGCTGGGTTTGAATCAGCTCATTCTTTAAGGATTAAAGAGATACAATTTTTAAAAGATGATTTATTTATTTTTATTTAATTTATATTGATTGATGTTTTGCTTGTACATACATCTCTGTGAGGGTGTCAGATCCCCTGGAACAGGAGCTACAGGCAATTGTGAGCTGCTATGTGAGTGCTGAGAATTGAACTCTCTGGAAGAACAGTCAGTGTTCTTATAACTGCTGAGCCGTCTTTCCAGCCCTGCTAAACATTTTAAAAGGAAAAAGGTACACTTGTGAAATTTGGATGTATTTATTTATTTATTTTTAAGACAAGGTCTCACTAGGTAACCCTGGCTGGCCTGGAACTTGCTCTGGAGACTGGCCTGGAAGATCCACCCGCCTCTGCCTTCTGAGTGCTTGGGATTAAAGACATGGGCCACCATGCTCTGCTTTAAAGAATTTAGATTCTTAACTTTGTCATCCTAATTCTGTGGTGATATTTTATCTGTGTACCCCAATAAAGTTTATCTGAGGATCAGAAGAAAAAGCCAGCCACTATAGTAATCATAGAGATCAGGCAATGGTAGCACACGCCTTTAATCCTATCACTCGGAAGGCAGAGATCCATCTGGATCTCTGTGAGTTCAAGGCCACACTGGGAACGGAGCCAGGCGTGGTGGTACATACCTTTAATCCCAGGACTAACCATAAAGGTCTGGAGGTCTGTACAGACAGACAGGAAGTGACAGAGCTGGGCAGGAAGAGGAAGTGATGTAGCTGGTGGAGAGAGGAAGTGAAATGCAGAACAGAAAAAGTATAGGCATGGGTATACAGGAAGTAAGTCTGTCTGGCTAAGGATTTCCAAGTGGTGAGGACATGGTTGGCTTCTTTCTTCTTTTCTGATCTCTCGGTTTTAACCCCAATATCTGGCTCCAGGTTTCTTATTAATAAGACCGTTTAGCTTGTGGAACAAAGTAGAAGAATTAATCAATTATTCTATCTCTTCTTCCTAAAAATATTTCTGAAACACTGAATGGAATGGTAGCAAATTGACTGTGGGAGATGTGTGGTGCTTAGGGAGTTGATAAAAGCTCCAAAAAGCTGGGTGGATGGGAACACGTCACTAATCTGTAGATCACAGCTCTTGTCAACCTTTCTTGTCTGGGGCGAGAACTGAGAGCCATTTCAATAACACTGACCACATCAATTGTGTGTTTGCTATGTTCCAGTGTCCTGGGCACTTGGTGCGTTTCTTTAATACTGGGGCTGGTGAGATGGCTCAGCAGGTGAAGGTGCTTGATGAGCAAGCCTGGCCCCTGTGTTCAATCCCAGGAACCCACATAACAATGAAAAGAGAGAACTGATGCCATAATATCATCCCCTGACCTCAACACATGCGTTTCACATGCCCATATCCCTCACACTAATAATAATAAATAAGATAAACAGTTCAAAAGCTTTGTACAAGGACCCTACGAAATAGATGTATGAGGCAGATGCAACTTTTAAAATCTCCCTCTAAGGGTAAAGAACCCCAAACAGAATATTTCAATAACTTACCCACGATCACATGGTGCTCGGCTAGATTCAAATCTAGCTGTCAGAGTAGTTTAGCTTAAGGTCTGGGTTTCTTATATTCCTTTTTTAAAAAATATAATTTATTTGTATTTTATGTGCATTGGTGTTTTGCCTGCATGTATGTCTGTGTGAGGGTGTCAGATCCCCTAGAATAGGAGTTACAGACAGTTGGGAGCCGCCATGTGGGTGCTGGAAATTGAACCCAGGTCCTCTGGAAGAGCAGCCAGTGCTCTTAACTGCTGAACTATCTCTCCAGTCCCTATCTTCAGTTTTTATGGAAGAAGAAAAGGGCGGTAGAGTAGATTTTCAGATGCTTATTACTAAGTGCTAGCTACTTTATATATATCTTATTGAACTTTGCCCTCAGATTGTAAGACTCCTGTTATAGTCAAGAATGTGAGGAGATAGACAAGGAAGAACCTGTGGTTCTTTTTTATTAACACAGGAAATTTTAGAGCAGCATCCAGGCAAGAATGTCTAAGGAAAGCTTCCCACTTAGCACTTCATCCTTAGTTTGGTCCAGCCTTAACCAGTTTGGTTATTTGGTTTGTTCATTCAAAGCCAGGAAGTAGGAATATGTGTGGCAAGAGGGTGGATGCATAGACTTCCTGGGGAATTAAGTTGATAGAGAACATAAATATCCAAGAAAAACAAACAAACAAAAACCAA
>CABHPQ010159736.1:0-11249 GCA_902168405.1 Peromyscus aztecus
TTTTTTTTTTTTTTGGTTTTTCGAGACAGGGTTTCTCTGTGTAGCTTTGCGCCTTTCCTGGAACTCGCTTTGGAGACCAGGCTGGCCTCGAACTCACAGAGATCCACCTGCCTCTGCCTCCCGAGTGCTGGGATTAAAGGCGTGCGCCACCACCGCCCGGCCCTTTGATATGTATTTTGTATATAAATGAAATTTATATTTAATATATCCAAAGTTGGATATTATATATTTATGTGTTTGTACCACTGGGTAATCAAACCCAGGTCCTTGTGCATGATGGGGAATCAATCTACCATTGAACTACATCCATCTCTGAAAGAGATTCTCTCTCTCTCTTTCTCCTTTGAACTCCATTTCTTATCCTTGTTGTCTTCCCTATGTCCCCTGAGTATTGTGTACTTAATTGTTTATTCACTGCAGAGTGTAAATCAATCTATCTCCCCCTCCTATTCCGAAGCTCCATACAACCCCACTTCTGCCAGTGGATTCTGAGTGTGTGAATGGAACTGGGGATATGAGGTCAGCAAGAGTGGAAGGAGGAATCACACTGGAAGGTTTTGCTGAAAATAAATCAATTTGCCCAACTACAGCCTCATAGGCCAGTACTCTACAGAGAAGAGGCTTGGCTTAAGAAGTGCTCAGCAAATGCTATTTCCCAACAGTGCTAATTATCTCACAGTGATCCAGCAAGCTTTTGTAAGCCTCAGGATTGTGAAATCATTCTATGCTGCAATCCAAGTAATAACAGATAGAAAGATTTTTAAAGTCATGAGATGTAATCAGGACGTGGTGACACATGCCTTCAATCCCTTAAACTCAGAAACAGAAGCAGGCAGGTCTCTGTGAATTTGAAACCAGCCTGGTCTTCATAATGAGTCTCATGCCATCCAGGGTTATGTAGAGAGACCCTGCCTCAAAAATAATAATCACAAGTTGTCTTTAAGAAACTTGTGATTCCAAAGTTGAGCTTAGAAGTAATGAAGGGACTAAAGTTATCCCCTTTTAATTGTGTGTCCTTTCTGCAGATCCCACCTCTCAACAAGCTTGTTTTCAGACCATCATTCTGTCACTCATGGCCGCCCAACTAGGGCACCAACCCCTACTTTCAAGACTATGATACTTCCCCTTCAAAGACCTGTCTATCAGAATGGTTTCTGTGTCTCTCTCTATTACCAGATAACCTGGCTAATACCAGTCTGCTAGCCAGGTTATCTCTGCTGATCATTTATAAACGGCCTTCCAAGAATCTCCATAAACATCATCCCTGAACCTGGGCCAGCCAGATGGCTCAGCTGGTATAGAGATGTGCAGCTAAGCCTGAAGACTTGATGCTGATCCCTGGGACCCACGGGTTGGAAGTAGAGAAATGACTTCTACAAATTGTTTTCTGACCTCCACATATATGCTGTGTCATGTGTGTGCTCCCCTATACCCTAAAATAAAACCACTGTCTTTCACCAGACTCTTCTGTTGCCAGTTTGCCTCTGTTGTTGGGACACAAAAATGATGCAGATACTCAGCTGAAGTCTCACACTAACTGAACATGTCTTCACAGTTTACACACACTGCCACTAACCTCATACATTTGGTGCTTCTTGCAGTGTCTGTTTTTAAAAGCTTTTTTTAGATTTATATATTTGTTTTGTTTTATGTGTATGAATATGCAAATTGTCCACGTGTGTGACAGGTGCCCTCAGTGTTGGACTCTGGACGGAGAGCAACTGATGATCCTGAGTCACCACGTGGGTACTGGGGACCAAACCCTGGGTCCTCTGCAAGAACAATAAGTGCTCTTAACCCCTGAGACCTCTGAGTCATCTCTTTATCCCTCGTTTTGCCTGATTGAAAGACCTATTAAGAAACAGTTTTCCTGTACAAATGATGTCAGAGTGAAGACCAATTATGAGACAACAAAGCCTCAAATTAAGATCAGGATTTGACACATACGGTCTGAGAATCCTATTAACATTACTTTTTCTTCCTTCTCTGTTTCTTCTACCTGCTTAACAAATACAGTTTGAGTTTGTAGCGCAGAGGAAATGGCAAGCGGCAGAGTGTAATATTGAAGAGCACAAATGCACGATTTTTTGCCTCTGTGTGTGTGTGTGTGTGTGTGTGTGTGTGTGTGTGTGTGTGTGTATGTCAGCAGTTGATATTGGGTGTCTTTTTCAATGACTCTCCACCTTACTTTTTGAGATAAGTTCTTCCATCTAACCCATAGCTCATTGTTTTGGCTAGGATGGCTAGCCAGTGAATTCACGGAGCCCCCCACTGACTGGACCTGACTATATACCTGTGTGCTTTCTAATGGATTTTCTGTAGGTGCTGGGATTGGCTCGGGTCCTTATGCTTTGCTGCAAACATTTTACTAACTGATCCATCTCTCCAGCTATGGATGTGTGTGTGGAGTTAACAGCCCTGTCATCCTAACCAAATGTTCTTGCACTTCAGTTTTGTCAAGTAGAGATGATAATAAGAGGATCTATTTCATAGGGTGGTGTGAGAATTAAAATATTTAGGACATAAGAAGTTCTTGGTATATACTTGGTCCTCTATAACATTAGCTAGTTTGATGCTTAATTTTTTGATGTCTAATGGGAGTTAAGTAGGAGGGAAGTGGATTGCGGGAAGAAAGAACTTTCTAGATAAAGGAACATCTTATTTGAAGTGCCCATGGCAAGAAAAAAGGGCATTAAGAAAAGCAGATCGAAACTGACAGTGGCTAGCGAGATCAGCAGGGACCAAATTATTTGGGGCCTTATAGAACATATACTGTATAGGGTTCTTATTTTAATTGTGAAAACTAGGAACATCATGTGAAGGGTTTTAAACAAAGTGGGGGGCACAATCTAATTTTCTTTTCTAAAGAAAATCTCTGTTGCTATGGGCTAGAACAGTTTGAAGGTAGAGAAAGGTTGGGAAAGCTTGTGAGCCAGTAAGTACACTTGACAGGGGGGGTAATTTACAGTCTTGGATCAGGTTGGCAGTAGAAGAAAGTGAAGTGTACAAGGTCAAAGGCTTTGAGTGTTTGTTGGGAGGGAGTGTGAAATATAAGTGGAGGGAAAATGCCTGGCGGCATTGGTTCTGCTCTAACCTTTGATCACTGGTGGGGCCATTCATTAGGAAGGATAGCAGAAGAGGAAGACATGGGTGAGAAGAAGAGAGGACTTGGTACTGGGCTGTTCAGATGTGGGCTGTGGAGGTGGCCCTCAAACAGATCTCAGTGTGGGGAAACTGGATACTCAGGCCTTGAGTTGAAGGTAAAATCTGTCTCATCTGATCTTCAGTGCACAGAGTCAAGAGGGAAAGGGAAGTCCCTTTCCAGTTAAACAAGACAAACTTAGCACATGATGGAAAGGGAATCAGTGCATGTCTACATTTCCACATCTTCCTCTTAGGAATTTTTAGAGGTAAGCAATGACTCAATTCAGGCTGTCCCTGTACTATTTTGAATTAAGAATATGTAGTTTACAGTCAGCTGGGGATAACGAGTCAGTTGTGATGAACAAGAGATCAGCAGCCCTGAAGAGACCCTTGCTTTATTGGGACAGAAGATGCTCATTATCTAAGGCTGAAAAATCAACTGTGGTTAAGAAGAGTACCAGTACCACTTAAGTATTTCCTCCAGGTCAGCATGAAGAAATTGTGGTCCAGAGGGCCACCAAAGCTGCATCTCAAGATGGCAACCAAACTTGGAAATACATGAGTCTTCCACATGGTACTGGTTTTAAGGGCAAGGAGGGCTCAGAGAGAGCAGATGAAGCTCGGAGCTCTGTGGCAGGGTTTGAGTCCCGGGAGAGAGGACAGGAGAGGCCATTGACGCAGGTGCAGCCTCAGTTGCAGTGGAGGCCTGGCAGACTGAAAATGCCAGGACTGTGGGGTGACAGACAAGAACAATGACAGGTGCAGAGTGGCGCCAGCCTGAGCTTATAAAACAAGCTCTGTGTGCTTCAAACCTCAGACCCAGAGAGGTGGGGCTACCAGCAGTTCATGATTGAGTCCCAGATGTTGACTGCTGGACTATTTATACTGGTGAAGTTTGGTTTTGCTTTGCTTTGGTTGTGGCTGTGCCATGGGTCTTCCCTTCTTGTTTTTTTGTTTGTTTTTCCAGACAGAGTTTCACTGTGTGGCCCTGGCTGTCCTGGAGCTCACGCTGTAGACCAGGTTGGCCTCAAACTCACAGAGATCCGCCTGCCTCTGCCTCCTGAGTGCTGGGATTAAAGGTGTAGTCACCTTGCCTGGCTGGGTCTTCCTTCTTGAAATAAAACGTATGTAGCTTTTTTTTTTTTTTTTTTTTTTTTTTTTTTACAGAAGCCTATAGTTGAGAGACTTTGAACTTTAAAAGAGATATTGGATGTTTTAAAGAGATTGAACTTTTAAAGTTTGACTTTTTTAAAGACTGTGGAACCTTTAAAGTTGAACAGTATTTTATGTTATATTAATATGAGCTCTTGAGGAAAAAGGAAAGGTCATACTTGGTCTTATTTTTGTTTTTTTGATACAGTGTCTCACTATGCCCCTTGGACTGGCCTGGAACTCACAGAGATCTCCTTGGCTGCCTTCCTGAGTGCTGGGATTAAAGGTGTGCACCACCAAGCCTGACTAAAAAGGTCATGGTTTAATAGTAATATATTTGTGTGTTAAGATAACAAGGAGTCAACTGTGCTGGTTAGTTTTTTACCAACTGGACACAAACTAAAGTCATCTCTGAAGAGGGAACCTCAATTAAGATAATGCCTCTGTCATATTGGCCTGTAGGCAAGACTGTGGGGACATTTTCTTGATTAATGATTGATGTGGGAGGGTCCAGAACACTCTGGGCAATGCCAACCCTGGGCAGATGGTCCTGGGGTATATAAGAAAGCAAGCTGATGACTAGGCTTGGTGGCACACACCTTTAGTCCCAGCACTTGGGAGGTAGAGGCAAGAGGATCTCTGGGAGTTTAAGGACAGACTTACATAGAAAGTTACAGGCCAGCTGGGACTACACAGTGAGACTCTGTGGCAAACAACACCAATAAGAAACAAGAAATAACAACAACAATAACGACAAGAAACCTCCACAATCCCCATCCCTCACCCCCAAAAGAAAGAAAGCAGAGCAAGGCTTGGAAAACAAAGCCAGTAAGCAGTGTTCCTCCATGTTCTTTGCTTCAGTTCCTGCCTTGAATTCTTCTGGTAACTTCCTTTCATGATGGACTGTAGCTGTAAGATAAAATTAACCTTTTCCTCCCCAAGCTGCTTTTGGTCATAACTCTTAACCACAGAAGACAGGCTAGGATATTAGCTTCAAGGATAGAATCAATGGCTTCAGGAATAAAACCGGTGGTGTGTATAAGAATGGATTTCAAAGTGACTGGTGATCAGAGAAAGCATAGTCACACGATGGCAGTCTGCTGGCTAGAGAATCTGTCAGAACCAGTAGCTCCTCAGTCCAAGAATCTAGATGCCTCAAAAATACAAGGGATGGATTACGAAGTCCTGGTCCAAGCGTGAAGCCCTGGAAAGTACAAGTCTGCATTCAAAGGCTGAAGAATGTGGCATCTAACATCCTTGGACAACCGCAGCAACAAACAACGGACCTGCCCAGGTATCGTCACGCGTGAGCACAGCTGTCAGCCTCTCCTAGTCATCCATCCTATGCAAGTCTCAGCCTGCCAGGCATGCTGTTCACTTGGAGGATGACTTTCTTACTCACCTCATGGACCCACATGCCAAACACTCATGGAAGAAATATTCTCAGGGACACACCCAGAAGTGTACTTCCACCAACTTTATAGTCTCTCACCTCAGTCAAGTTGACAACCAAGTTCAGCCATCACAACATATGATGTGGGACATCTTTCATATGTTTATTTGCTGGTTGTGTGTCTTCCTTAGAGGGTATCCTAGCTTACTTTGTATTGCTCTGCTAGCTCACTGACCAAAGACAACTTGGGGAGGACAGACTTACAAGTCCTGATCACAGTCCGTCACAGAGGGAAGTCAGGGCAGGAACTCAAGACAGGAACTGAAGCAAGGGCCTCCGGGGAGTGCCGCTTATTGGCTTGATCTCCAGCTTGCTTTCTTGTACGACCCATCACCTCCTGCCCAGGGTTGGCACCACCCATAGTGGGCTGGGCCCTCCCACATCAATCATTAATCAAGACAATGCCCCAGAGACTGCTTAGAGACCAATCAGCTGGAGGCATTTTCTCAGCTGAGGCTCCCACTTTTCGTATTACTTTAGTTTGTGTCAAGTTGACAAAATTCTAATCAGCTCGATGAGTTATCTGTTAGGGTCTTTGGTTAACTGTCTTTAATTTAATCCTCAGTACTGTAAACTACTTACAGTACTGAGGATTGAACCCAGGGCCTTGTGCATGTAAGGTGAGTCTTCTACCACTAAGCTACATCCCTAGCCTTCTTATGTTTTATCTGAGACCCTGACACTGCTGAGCTCATTTTATAACTCTGGCAGGCAGGCAGGCCTTGAACTTGTGACCTTCCTGCCTGGGCTTCCTGAGTAGCTGGGACTATAGGACTAGGTAGGCTTTAAAATCAGGTTTTGGAACTTTGAAAGTTCTTTGTATATTTTGGATAATGCCCTTTAATACACATGCCTTTCATGTTTTTTCCTGGCCTGCGACTGCTTTCCTTCTATTGTGTACTCTCAGTTTTTAAGAGTATAAGAGTCTTAAGTTGAGAAGTTTAAGCATCTTTGCTTTGAGTCATTTGAAGTGAGTTTTTTGTTTCAAGACAGATGAAGAGATGTGGAGCTAGAAGGACTTTCTGGGAGCTGAACGTACTTAATTATGGGAGTGGTTGTGTAAATTTTCACTAGGTCCTGAGTGTCAGAAGCACTCTTGTGTTAAGAGCGTTATACACTAGGCATGCTGGTGCCTCAGCACTTGAAAGGGTGAGGCAGAAAAATTGTGAGTTCAAGGCCATCCTAGGTTATTTATGTAGTGAGACACTTGTACCTACCCCCAGTATTTTAAGGCCAAGTAGGCACATGCTATATGGCCTAAGCTGCCTGGAACTCACTAGGGTAGCTCAAGCAGGCTTCAAATTCCTGCCTCAGTTTCCCTAGTGTTAGGATTATAGGATGAATGACCACACATTTAAAAGAGGTGTGTGTGTGTGTGTGTGTGTGTGTGTTATAACACAGGGCCCTCTACAGCATAGTATCTGGTGTGGAGACCTTCTTTCCCAGGCATTATGACAATACTATAGCAGACCAAAGCTAATGAGAGAACGACCTGGTTAATCATATATATTAAGATTTTTACTTTAAACTGAGTGGTGGGAGTGCTTGCCTTTAATCCCAGCACTCAGGAGGCAGAGACAGGTGGATCTCTGTGAGTTTGAGGCCAGCCTGGTCTACAGAGTGAGTTCCAGGACAGGCTCCAAAGCTACAGAGAAACCCTGTCTCAAAAAACAAAACAAAATAAAACAGATTTTTTACTGTAGTCAGAAAAGAGTGAAACACAATTTTGTGATCCTTATCTTTTCTTTGCCCCATCAAAAAAAATAATTTAGCCCAGTGGTGGTGGTGCATGCCTTTAATCCTAGCCCTTGGGAGGTAGAGGCAGGTCGATCTTTGTGAGTTCGCAGCCAGCATGGTCTACAAAATGAGTTCCAGGAGAGCCAGAGAAACCCTGCCTTTAAAAAAACCAAAAAAAAAAAAAAGAAAGAAAGAAAGAAAGAAAGAAAGAAAGAAAGAAAGAAAGAAAGGAAAAGAAAGGAAAAAAGAAAAATAAATTGACTTGAGGTGGCAGGAATTGGAAGAGTTTGTTCTTGAGTTATATTGGGAAATGCATACTTGAATTGTACTGGGAAATTAATACTTGAATTGTACTGGGAAATGCATAATTGAATTTTACTGGGAAATTCACACTTGAATTTTACTAGGAAGCACATACTGAAAAAGGAAAAGGATCTGTTTTCTTCCTGCTTGTGTTCCTTTAGGAAGGCTGAGTCCCAGGAAGGCCTATAAATAATAGCGAAGCCTAAAGGGAGAATCATCAAAACCTTATATAGGGTCTAGGAATGAGAGGGCAGCAGAGAGGACTCAGTGGTTAAGAGCACTGGCTGCCCTTGCAGAGGACCCAGATGCAGTTCCCAGCCCCGACATGGCAGCTCACAGCTGTCTGTAACTCCAGTTCTGGGGAACTGGTGTCCTCTTCTGAACTTTGTGGGTCCCTTCACACACATGGTGCACATACATCCACTCAGGCACACACATACACATAAATATATTTTATTTAAAAAACAGGAATAGGTGGAAAGATACACTGTGTTCTTGGGTTAGAAGTGCAATGTTTTTTGGAATGTCATTTCTTTCCAATTCCATTTTCAGTGAAAGGGAATTCCCATCAAATTGTACATTCTCTGAGACAATAATGCATTATTTTTAAAATCAAGAATTTATAATACCCAGACATAGTGATTGCCCCTATTCCCAACAACTGGGTTCCTGAAGTATAAAGACCACAAGCTCAAGGCCAGCCTGGGCTATATGATATTATGCTGTCTCAAAACAGATCAAACAAACAAAACAAAATGAATCTTTAATATGAAGCGTACTTTTACTTTTTAAAAATGAGCTTATCAGAGCTTTCCCCATCTATCACTCACATGTCTGTGTTAAAGTTGGTAGTTTGTTATTGTTGTTGTTTTGGTTTAACTATTTCTTCCAAGTGGTGAGTGATCTATGAGTAAGGAGTTCACTTCTACTACCACACCCCGCCTGACACACATGTAATTCTTGATCTTCACCCTTCTTCATCTCATCATTATTTTCTCTTAAGCTTCATGAAATACCTATACAACCTCAAGGAGACCAGAGAAGCATCTCTTTATGTAACCTAGGCTGGTCTCTAACTCTTAATCTTCCTGGCTCACACTCTCCAGTGCTGGGATTGCAGGAATAGGCCAGAATGCCTAACCAAGTTTTCTTTTTTTTTAAAATTTTTTTAAAAGTTCATTTATTTATTTTATGTATGAATGCTCTGTCTGCATGTATGCCTTTATTCCAGAAGAAGGCATCAGATTCCACTAGAGATGCTTGTGAGCCACCATGTGGTTGCTGGGAATTGAACTCCGGACCTCCGGAGGAGCAGTCAGTGCTCTTAACTGCTGAGCCATCTCTCCAGCCCCCAGGCTTTCTTTCTTCTTCTTTTTTTTTTTTTTTTAATTTAAACTGCTCGGCCATTAGCTCAGGCCTATCATTGTCTAGCTCTTACTCTTATATTTAGCCCATTTCTATTAATCTATAAGTTGCCACGTGCCTTGTGGCTCATCGGTACCTTACATCTTCCTTGTCCTGGCTGCGGCTCCAGGCAGTCTCTCCCTTCCCTTCCTGTTCCCTCAATTCTCCTTTCTGTTAGTCCCGCCTATACTTCCTGTCTGGCTACTGGCCAATTAGTGTTTTATTTATTAACACATTTGCCATACAGAACATCCCACAGCACAACAGGAAATGGACTGACTGTCACATGAGGGAAGCTTGAGAAAAAGAGACCTCAAAGCCCAGGCTTTCTTTTACTTACTAACTTGTAGAAATACTTATTCTGGGCATGAGCCTTTTTTAAATTTATATATTAACATGTCTTCTTTCATCCCATAGCTTGCCTTTTAATATTTTTATTGTTGCCTATTGTCGTTCCAATGGAAAACATCCTCACAAGGTTCAGGTATTTGAACAGCACCAGATGGTGGTACTGTCTGGGGAGGTCATGGAACTGTGAGGAGGTGAGACATTCCTGGAGGAAGTGTGCCAAATGAAGGTGGCCTTACAGCATGGTCCCACTCTGTTCTCTCTCTGCTTCTTGACTGTGAGGCTGCCTCCTGCTCCTGCTGCAGTGGCTTCCTCATCATGATGGACGCGATCCCTCTGGAACTGTGAGCCAAAAAAATAAAACAAAACAAAACAAAAAAACAGTTTTCTTCCCCGAGTTGCTTTTATTGGGGCATTTTATCACAGCAACAGAAAAGTAACTAATACGGTGTCTCTAGATGATTGAAAAAAATTTATGAACAAAAATTTAATTATTTAACAGTTTTAACCGTCACATATCTTTTCCCCTTTTTATGTTTGTACATGTGTCTCCTATTTAAGAAATCTTTGCCCATTTCAAGTCACGAAGAAATACCTTTACACTTTTTTCTAAAGGCTTCATTGTTTTACTTGTGACTTTTCAAATGTCCGAGTTAGAAGTTGCAAAAGTCATTTTCTATCCAGATTAGAAACCTATCGGTTTTTTGTTTTTGTTTTTGTTTTTGTTTTTTTTGAGACAGGGTCTCTCTATGTGGTCTAGGCTGTCCTGAAACTTGCTCTGTAGACCAGGCTGGCCTCGAACTCACAGAGATCCACCTGCCTGTGCCTTCCTCCCCCGACTTAATTTTTTAAGAAGGGGAATACTGTGATCTGTGATATGAATTCTGAAGGAGTCAAACCAGCAGCTTTCAACAGCAGGAATACCAGGGAAAGTGATTACACAACTCTACTTCAGTGAAGTGTTCCCTACTAAAAAGGCCATGTAGCAAACTACTCAGGAGTCAGTGCTTTGGTTCATCTTATAAAAGTAAAATGCAGGGCTAGGGATGTAGCTCAGTCGACAGAGTGCCTGCCTAGGGTGCATAAAGCCCCAGGTTCATCCTCAGCACTGCATAAAACAGATACGCTTCACATCTGTAATCCTAGCACTTGGGAGGTTCATAGTGAGCTGGAGGTCAGCCTAGGATGCATGTGACTGTAAATAAGTATCTTGCAGGGAAACATTGAGACAATCTGAATTAGAATGTGAGATTCATTATCTCCTGTCACAGAAACATTTGGTCGTTCTGAGGCTAATCTCGTCTTGTGGTTTAGATGTGAAATGTCGCCTACGGGCCCCTGTGTTTGAACTAATCCTCAGCTGGTGACTGTGGTTTAGTATGCTGTAGAACCTTTAGGAGGTGGGGGGCCATGCTGGAGGAAGTGGGTCACTTGGGGCAGGGTGTGGAGTATTATAGCTGCCCCCACTTCCTGTCTGCTGCTTCCTGACTGAGATCTTGATGTGACCATCCACCTTAGGCTACTGCAACCATTCTCTCTACCTGCCATAATGTATCTAGGATATAAGTGAAAACAAATCTTTGCTCTCTTAATTTGCTTCCTGTCAGGTACATGGTCACATCAACAAGGGAAATTCCTAACAACATTCCTACTATTGTACCCAGAGTCCCCCAAAGACCACCAACAGACCAAATCTGATGCAAAAGCA
>CABHPQ010159736.1:11349-21742 GCA_902168405.1 Peromyscus aztecus
GCCCGGCTGCAAAGAGTCATTTTACTATTACGAGTTAACTTGGGACTCTCCGTCTGATGCAGCAGCAGAGCAGGAGAGACCCTGGGTAGCAATGGGGCAGGATTTTTAAAGCAAAGGGGTTTGGGGTCTACAGACTACTCAGGAACAGACTCAGGATTGGTTTATGTGAGTAGCAATCGTGTTAGTAACTTTTAATTGGCTAGGATTAGTTGAGGATTACAGTTACCATTTTTGGGCAGGCCTGGACAAGTCCCAGGCTCTGTCCTTGAGCTGCCATGGAGGCTGGCTGTCTTAGCAGGCACAGACTGTGGGGGCTGACTCAGTGGCCCAGGCTGTGTCCTTGACTCATGCACATAGCTCTAAGTTGGTAAGGGGTCCCAGACAGTAAACAATTGGCTGAACCTTGAGCAGTCAGAGTACGTGCAGAAAAGGAGCTACTGCAAGGACTATGTCTTTTGTTTATGGCCCTTCCAGAAACTGCTTGCTCAAGTCCCAGGAAACTAAAATTGAGGCCTGATCTCTGAGAGAAGACTGAGCAGCCTGTTATGGCGTCTGCTTGGTCCTTTTACCTACCTTAATAACTCTGATACTGTGAGCTTTCCCTGCTGCTTATGTTCTCCTCCTCTCCCACAGCTCTTGAATCTACTCAGCAGCTTCCCTTCCAACCTATAAGCAAGTCTCTCCAATTCATTTTGCCATGGCGAGCCTAACTACTGTCCTCATGCACTCTTCCTTCACCGCCAAAGTCCATAAAAATAATCACATCTGGTGCCTGTGCTTTCTCATTTCTACTCAATTTGCTGGCCCGGTTCTTTATTGTACATTTGCTCTTAGAAAACTGGCCAAAAAGCCAACACGTGATCTTATTTGTCTCTTGTCTCTACCAGTGTACAAAACTATGCTTTTAATGCTTCCCAGAACCAGGATGTCCAAACTGATTTTTCCCATTCCTCCTAAGACTTTTCTCTCATTTCTTATTTCTGTTGAGATACTCAGGTTGTACTGAATATATCATTATAACCCAATCATTCCCCATAATAAACAAACATACTTCTTGGGGCTGTCTTCCCTATTACATTTTTAGTCTCAAAAAACAAGCATAAAATAATTTAAATTCTTGCAATTCTAGCTTATCATAAAGCCTTGCACAGAGATAGCTGTAATCTATTGAGTGCAGGTAGCCCCAGGCTAGCCCCCAAACCACTGTGAAGCAGAGAATGACCTGAATTCCTCCTGCCCTCACCTCCCACATGCTGGAATTACAGGCGTGTACCAACATGCCCAGTTTATAGAAATACTTTACATTCTTATTGGTCAGTGTATTCATCCATTTTCTATCGATAACAAAATATCTGAAGCTGAGTAGTTTATAAAGAAAACTTGTTTATTTATTTTACAGTTTCAGAGCCTGAAAGCCCCAAATCAGGAAACCTAGGTCTGGTCTCCAGTGGGAGCTTTCTTGTGTTGCAACATGGCAGAGCAAGGGCAAGACAAACAGCCGCATATAGGAAGGAGCACCTGTGAAGGCAGCCTCAATCCCTAATTACCTTCTCTCTCGGGATCTACTCAGGGGCCTTGAAGAACTACATTAATTCCTTCTGCGGAGAGCGCTCCTTACCTCATCACCTTCTAATGGGCCCTACCCCTTCAAAGTACCTCTCAACATTGCTACACTGGTTTCTAAGGTCCAGATAGGAACTCTGGGAAGACACACTCAAATTGTAACAGATGACAATCATTGAAAAGCTAGAGATATGGCCTTGTCATCAACGGCCTTGTGTAGGCTAGTAGGAAGGTCCTTCCACAGGCTCCCTACCTTACTGGCACACTCGACTTGGCTTTTTATCAGGTCAAACTGCTACACCTCAAGAGCACAATGTTCCAAAGCTAGAGTGCTAGAGACAGGCCCAAGAAAATAGCTGTAATATCTTCTTTGCACCTGTCTTCAGAAACTGGTAATTTAGGTTTCTGTTAATAAGTACTGCTGCTTGGGAAAGCTGTTCACTTATTTCTTCACCGGTTTGTGAATCACTTTTTGAAAAGGAGGATGTTAATTATTCAGTAACATGGGTGGAACTGTAACAGAACCAAGGCTTGAAAGGAGTCTGTACGACTCTTAAGCACAAGCTCTTTCTGCTTCATCTTTAACACGCTCATGTTTCTGCAGAAACAGCTGAGAACATCTTGAGCCTTGTGGAGAGCATAACCCTCCAGGACCAAACATCAAATTTACATAAAATATGTCTTTGAGGAAATCCTTGGGAAACTTCCAGAAACAAAGATCCTCGATTTATAATAAGAGCACTGAAGACTCACAGCAGTGAAAGTGAGGCAGATTATTTTGCCACTTTGCAAAGCCAGGCATCAGCCTCGAATAGTGGACATACTGATGTAGCCAGTCACCATGCCTGGCTACAAGGGGACAGTTTTTAAACTCTAAAGCAAGTCCCTTCCTCCTTTTCCCCACTTGCTGAGTAATCAGAAGGGAATGATCATACATGTTATCTAGGTCTTACTGTTCCCTTTATTGCAATACTTGTCTTTTTCTCACCAAAAATTGGGAGTCATTTCTGCATTTTATATCCTGTTTATTTTCAAGCTTATCATGTACACGATCTTGTCACCATTCTGGCGGAAGGTTTTGCCCCATTTTAGTTCGGGTTCTAGCGATGTGCTGGAACACGATGACCAAAAGCAAGTTGGACAGGAAAGGGTTTATTTCACTCAGCCTTCAGTAGAATAGCTCCTCATATTGAAAGCAGTCATGGCAGGAACTCCAGGAACCGAGAAAGCAGCCAGAGCAGGCATGTGGAAGCAGGAGCTGATGCAAAGGCCATGGAGGAGTGTTGCTTATTTTCTCTCCAAGTCTTGATCAATCAACTTTCTTATAGCACCTGAGACCGCCAGCCAGGGGCAGCACTACCCACAGTGGGCTGGACTTCTTCCCATCAATCATGAATCAAGAAAATGACCTACAGGCTTGCCTACAGCTGGATTTTATGGAGGTATTTTCTCAGTTGATGTTCCCTTCTCTCAGGTGATTCTGGCTTGTGTCAAGTAGACATACAATTAGCCAGCACCCCCACCCCCAGTTAATCTTTCCAGGAAATACCCTTATAGACTTACTCAAGCTTGTCTCTTAGTTGATTCCAATACCAATGCAGCTGATACTGAAGATTAACCATCACAGTGACTTCGTGATTAAATTAGTGCTTACTATTTTGAAAATCCTAGGTATGATGGTTTGAATGAAAATGTCCCCCATGGGCTCAGATAGTTGAATACTTAGTCCCTAGTTGGTGGCACTGTTTCGGCAGGTTTAAGAGGTGTGGTCTTGCTGGAGGAGGTATCTCACTGGGGTTGAAGATTTGCTGCTCCAGTCACTGAGCCCGCCTGCTGCTATGCTTCCCCACAGTGATGGTCATGGACCATTATCCCATTGTCCACAGTGATGGTCATGGACCATTATCCCATTGTCCACAGTGATGGTCATGGATCATTATCCCTCTGGAACCTAAGCCTAAATAAACCCTTCTTTCTAGAAGTTGCCTTCGTCATGGTGTTTTATTACAATAAGAAAGCAACCAATACAGTGAGCCTTGGAGAAATTTACTTGCTCCATGTTTTAAAAACAAAACAATGAAGTGTAAATAATAGCACATTTGTTTATAACATAGTTTATTAAAAAGTTTAAGCTGATTGTTGGGACCACTCAAAACAAAAAGATTCATTTCAAAATAAAATATCACTGCTGAGAACATGGCTGGGGCACTGCCACCGCCCCCCCAGGAAAAAAAACAAACCAAAAAACAAAAACCAAACACCCCTTCCAGAAAACAAAACAAACATAGATCTTGCCTCAAATAAACAGTTTATTCTGGAACCACATAGGCATGATCATGCCTGGGAATACTGACTCAAATTACCCAAAATTCCATATTTCAACATGGTATTAGTTTCATAAAGTTTTTATAGTACTAGAACAAAGACAGCCATAAATCCAAGCCCCCACCCCCACCCCCTTTTTTTTTTTTTAGACAAGGTCTCATGGTGTGGTTCTGGCTGGCTTGTAACTCAGAGATCCACCTGCTTCTGCCTCCTGAATGCTGGAATTAAAGCCAGCATTCATTTTTTCCCCCCACAGCAGTCTTAAGCCAGGGGTGGTGGCAAATGTCTTTAAGCCCAGCACATAGAAGGCAGAGGCAGCAAGACCTTTGTGAGTTTGAGGTCAGCCAGGGCCACATTAGTGAGTTTTTCGAGACAGGGTTTTTCTGTGTTGCCCTGGCTGTCCGGGACCCAGGCTGGGATCTGCCTCCTATGTGCTGTGATCACACCATGTGCACACCCCACCAAGCCTGGCTTACACACAGGAGTCTTTAGTTTATTTTATGTATGTTTTCCTAAGTGCATGCATGTGTAGTACATGTGCACAGGTAGCCACAGAAGTCAAATCTCCATAGAAATGGGTTTACAGATGGTTGTGATGTATCCAATATGGATTGTGAGAACCAAACACAGGTCCTCTACAAGAGGAGAAAGTGGTCATAACTGCTGAACCACCTCTCCAGTCACTCAAGGCATTTTTAAAATACACTGGGAGAAACGTTTGCTTGCTGGATGGTGGTAATGAATATCTTTAATCTTGGCGCTTGGGAGGCAGAGGCTGGAGGATCTCTGTGAGTTTGAGGCTAGCCTGGTCTATAGAACAAGTTCCAGACAGCCAGGACTACACAGAGAAACCCTGTCTCAAAAAACCAACCCAACCCAACCGTCTGCTTCACAGCTTAAAGGAGAGCAGTAAAGTCTGCTACAGGTCTGAGGTTACCTGCACAGTCCCAGCTTCTGGGGCAGTAGAAGCTAAGGATCTGTTTGTACAGCTCAAAAGGATTTACATTAGGTTACACACAGAGATAGGCAATAAATTGTTTAGGGGGCTAAGATAGCAAGGAAATTTGGCTCAGGGCCTGTTTATTTCTACTTTCTACAGTTGAAATTCTGGTCAGTCAATCCATCTTCTAGAATGTTTAATGAAGGTGTGGCTCTTTTTTCTTCTTCTGGGGACTTCAGTTAACATTGTACAAGATCTCCAATGGAGAGGGGTGATCAGATATTGCTTTTGCTGACCCAGTATTCATTCTGCAGTCCCCGGATCAAGGAGTAATTTCCACTTAGTCGGGGCTAGCAGGCAGAGAGAATATATACGAGGGAAATCTAGGCTCCAGAGAGAAGAGGACGAGGGAGAAAGAGATGGACACATCTGCCAGTCAGCCAGCCACGGAATAGAACATCAGAAAGAAAGGTAAAAAGGCTCCCAGACAAAATGTAGATGAAAAGAAACAGGACATCTTAAGTTAAAAGAGCTAGTGAGACAAGCATAAGATAAGGCCAAACATTCATAACTAATATTAAGTCTCCATGTCATGATTTGGGAGCTAGTTGGTGGACCAAAAGAAAGACTGCTACACCACTCTAGATGCCATTAAGAAATTTTGGGATTCTTGGGAGGAGCTAAAACTATTATTATGAGAATTTGGAAGATGTTAATTCTAGTCTTCATGTGTCAGTTTGAGGATTTCAAAACTTCAATGTAGTCAGTAAATGCTGATGTGGTCAAGTAGCAGGAGCTAGCAGTGGAGTCTGAGGATTGGACAGAATTTCTACTAATTGATTAGCAAAGAAAGGGATTTCTTTCTTTAAAATTAATTTATACTTATTGCCTCCCATAAGCTCATAGGGAGTGGCACTATTAGTAGGTGTGGCCTTGTTGGAGGAAGTGTGCCACTGTGGGGGTGGGCTTTGAGGTCTCATATATATTCAAGATATGCCCAGTGTCTCAGACCACTTCCTGCTGCTTGTGGGGCAAGATGTAGGAGACTCAGCTCCTTCTCCAGCACCATCCTCTACCTGCTCGTCACCATGTTGCACCATGATGATAATGGACTAAACTTGAGAACGTAAGATACCCCAATCGAATGTTCTTCCTTTGTAAGAGTTGTCATGGTGTCTCTTTACAACAATAGAAACCCTAACTAAGACATTATGATCATAAAGGTGGGTTTCTCAGGGTAAGGTTCATCCATTGTAGTCTGGATGTGCTGAACCCTACGATTTCTCCCAATGTGGAAAATTTGACTATATAAGTTGTGGCAGTGGGGACTGCATTTGTACTGTCCCTTACAAAAAATAAAATACTTTAAAAATTACATTTATGTATTTTTTTTGGGGGGGGGGGCGGGGAACGGGCGTATCCACATGCCATGGTACACGTGGCAGTCAGAGGACAACTCACAGGCATCAGTTCTCCTTTTCTACCATGTGGGACATGGGGATCAAACTCAGGCCATCAGGCTTGGTGGCATGAGCCTTTACCTGCTGAACCATTTCACTATCTGTTGTTTAGCAGTTTCTTCCATGATTTGATTTCAAATGGGGCAGTTCATTCAGACACAGGATGTTTACAGGAGCTGAAACAATAAGATGGAGGTGAAACTCCATCCTGCAGGGAAGTTTATTATACTCTCAGGAAGGAAACAACTCAAATAGCCTCAGGAAGTCCCGGAAACCAGTAAGATTCACTAGGCTCCTTCTTCCCCAAATGTGTAGATAAGCAGTAGAGACTACTGAGAGACATTCTTAGACAAGACAAGCTGCCTAGAACAGAGGTTCTCAACTTGTGGGTTGAGACCATCTGAGATACCTCTCAGTAACAAAATTACAGTTATGAAGTAGCAACAAAAATACATGTTTGGTTGGGGATTCCTTCTTCCTTTTATTTTTAGCCTGGTGTGATCGGACACGGGACAGTCTGGGAATTGAATCCAGGTCCTCTGGAACATTAGTCAGTGCTCTTAACCACTGAGCCATTTCTCTCCTCTCATGGTTGGGGATTCCTAAGACCATTGGAAATATGTATTTTCTGAGGGTCACAACCCA
The DNA here is from genome assembly GCA_902168405.1 of Peromyscus aztecus. Taxonomy (NCBI): domain Eukaryota; kingdom Metazoa; phylum Chordata; class Mammalia; order Rodentia; family Cricetidae; genus Peromyscus; species Peromyscus aztecus. The sequence goes on from CABHPQ010159736.1 coordinate 18,283, forward strand.
CAGGTTGAGAACCGCTGGCCTAGAAGAATCCCAGACAAGGAATATTGCTTGGAAGCAGAGACTGGCCAAGCTGCCTGGAAGACATTTAGAACAACTGAACTACCTGGAAAGGACATTCTCCAAGCTGTTGAGTGGCCTACAGTCTCTGCAGTGTGCCCCAGGCTTCCAGCTTTTGTGAACTGTCTCCCATGCTGGGGTGGGATTTTGGTAATATAGCTGTCTTTGAGTTATTTCTGGTCCTGTAAATAACCCTAATTAAATTCTGGTGTTCACCAACTTGGACTTTGGTGGTATCTTTATTTTGTTCTGCCATGTTCCCCATCTGGTGAGTAGACATTTGTTCATGTCTCTCCCCAGGAATAGTCACACAACATCATCCCAGAAAGTAGTTTCTTTTTTTTTTTTTGGTTTTTCGAGACAGGGTTTCTCCGTGTAGCTTTGTGCCTTTCCTGGAACTCACTTGGTAGCCCAGGCTGGCCTTGAACTCACAGAGATCCACCTGGCTCTGCCTCCCGAGTGCTGGGATTAAAGGCATGCGCCACCACCGCCCGGCCAGAAAGTAGTTTCTTAAAATGGATTCTGTTTCTGGTGAAGATGCTACAAACACTACCAAAATGACAATGAAGGATTCAGAATATTAGATAATCTGTTGTCATTGCTTTTCTTGGTCATTGTGATCAAATACAGGACAAGAGGCAAATTAATGGAGGTAAAGTTTATTTTGGGTACATCTTAGCACGCAAGGCATGGTAGTGGGAGCCACTCTTGGCTGCAGCAGAAATATGAGGCTACTGGCTCACGTCTAAGCAGATCAGGAAGCAGACAGGACAGGAAGCAGGGTTGGGCTATAAATATGAAGGCTTGCTCCACCCCCTCAACCAGCACTTCCTCTAGCAAAGCCCTGCCTTCTAAATGTTCCATAACATCTCAAAACAGCATACTAGCTGGGGACCAAGTGTTCAAACATCTGAACTTGTGGGGAGCATTTTACATCCAAACCTCAATACTTGCTAAAGCAGCAGCAAGGTTCTATTGTGAACAAAATGCTATCAGAGGGTGTCGCATGTTACAGGGATGGGGGAGGTGGCTCAGCGGGTAAAGCGCTTGCTGTGAAAACGTGAGGACCTGGGTCTGGATCCCCACATATAACAGAGTCCAACCTGGAATTCCAGGTAAGGACTTCCAGACCCATTCTGCCTACTACCTGCCTAACAGCCACCCCAAGCACTGTGCTGCCCAGTGTGTATACAGTTTAACACAGATCTCCATTCCACCCATCTGCCTACTAACCATGATGCTCCATTACTGTATGAAAGATGACCTGGTACTCCAGGTGTAGATCCCCAGAGCCAGTTTGCTACCATACCTACATCAAGATACCTCGGGACCATGTGACATGCTGTGTGTCTGTCCCAAGATAAAGACTCCAGTGTGGTCTCTACTCAACCCACCCCTGTTGGAGGAAGTTGTGGCATCTTGTGCCCCACAACCAAAGAGCACTGCCCACTTCAAATGTGACCCCACCCCCTGCCACCCAAAGACCACCTGCAGAAGCCAGCAAGCCCTCTACAGACTTGATGATCAGCAGCAAGAACCTTACAAGCCTACAGAAGGGGGCTGCAGAGATGGCTCAGCAGTTAAGAGCACTGGCTGTCCTTTCAGAGAACCAAGGTTCAAGTTCCAGCACCCACATAGTGCCTCACAACCATCTATAACTCCAGTTCCAGGGGATCTGACACCCTCTTCTGGCCTCCTCTGGTCTTTCCAGGCACTAGGCATGCACAGAGACTTATATGCATGCAAACACACCCATATATATATATGAACATGAGATATTCTTTTACTAATAACAGTTCTCACTATAAAGTACAAAAAAAAATTAGATTTGGCATCTTCTGAAAACTTGATCCTTCTGACTCTCTTCATGCCTCTAGAGTAGCATTACAAAATGATCTGAAAGTCCTGGATTTGAGTCACAGCACCACCACATGTAGTGGTGTATACCTGTTATCTGCTTGGGAGGTGGGGACTAGAAATCCAGGAATTGAAGGCCATTCGTAGTTACATAGAGGCCAGTCTTAGCTACACAATACCCTTCCTTAAAAAAACAAACAAATGCAGGGCAGTGGTGGCACACGCCTTTAATCTCATTACTCAGGAGGCAGAGGCAGGAGGATCTCTGTGAGTTTGAGGCCAGCCAGGTCTACAAAGTGAATTCCAGGAAAGCCAAGGTTGTTACTAGAGAAACCCTGCCTCAAAAACAACAACAACAAAAACAAAATCCAAAACCAAAACAAAACAAATAACCAAACAAATAAGAAGAGATATATTTATAAAACAAAAATTACTGGAAAGGGGGAATTAAAAAAACATCCAAGAGCCAGGCATGGTTATGCACTCCTTTAATCCCAGCACTGGGGAGGCAGAGGCAGGTGGATCTCTGTTTGAGGCCAGCTTAGTCTACAGAGTTCCAGGACAGTCAAAGAAACTGTCCAGAAAAACAAAACAAACAAACAAAAAAAATCATGCAACAATACAGCTCTGGATGGTACATTTACAGATATTAATTTGCGCTCCATGCTTCTAAATGCTTACTCTTTTTTAAATGTCTTGGCTGGTAACCAAGCGAAGGGTCTGCAGACTGACACTAACTAATGGATTAGACTTTTGGTGGCATTGTTCTAGAATAATCAAAGCTAAACTGAACCTCATAAAGTCAAAACAATGGCAGGAAGCACTGGTCTTAGTCAGGAGTCACCAGATGGCCACCTAGTGGCCTCTTTCTAGCCTTAAACATAATGCTGGCCCCCAAACCACTCATGGGTCAGTAGTGTTTCTTGGGTCAAATTCACAATCCTTTAGCTTAGCATTCAAGGCTTTCTGGCCTAGTCTCAAACTTTTTTTGGTAGTGCTATGGATACTCAGGGCTTTACTAACAGCAGGCAGGCACTCTATTGCGGAGCTATATTCTCAGCCTTCAGAACAACTTTTCTTCCTTCTTCTTCTTCTTCTTCTTTTTTTTTTTTTTTTTTTTTTTTGAGATAGGAGATAAGGCCTATCTACATAGTCCTAGCTGTCCTGGAATTCACTATGTAGACTAGGCTGTCCTGAAACTTGAAGAGATCCGCCTGCCTCTGCCTCTCAAGTGCTAGGATTATCTAACTGAAATCTGCCTAACCTAGAAATTTATTTTTAAGACTTTAACTTCAGCTTACAGTTAAAAGAAGCATGGCTTAATGTCTAGAACCAAGTGGATAGGTAAATCAACTTTTCAATAGTACATCTGATGAAATCAGGTATTGAGATACGCTTTAAATAGAACTTACACACTAGATTTCAAATAGTGAGAAAAAGAATGTAAAACACTAAATTAGCTGGGTGTTGGTGGCGCACGCCTTTAATCATAGCACTCAGGAGGCAGAGCCAGATGGATCTCTGTGAGTTCCAGGCCAGCCTGGTC
>CABHPQ010159737.1:0-27473 GCA_902168405.1 Peromyscus aztecus
GTGTGTGTGTGTGTGTGTGTGTGTGTGTGTGTGTGTGCGTGTGTGTGCACGCGCATGCACGTGTAGCATGAATCTTAACAGTTCTTATTAATAAAATCAAACCCGAGCCAGGTATTGGGGTAAATGCTGGAAGGTCAGAGAAATAGAACAAGCCACAGCTATCTCACCTCGCTGGATCCTCAGCTGGTCTTACTTCCTCAGACTGGAAGCCTCTGTGTCCTCATATCCGAATGACTCTCAGCTGAACTGCTGCTAGAAGCCTGAATGATTAACCAGCCCAAATGCTTCTCCAGGCCAAATGCCTCTCCAGGGCAAATGCCTCTAGTTTCTGGTCCTCACGCCTTATATACCTTTCTGCTTTCTACCACCACTCCCTGGGATTGAAGGCTTGCTTTCTGGGATTAAAGGCGTGGGTCATCATGCTTGGGTGTATCCTTGAACACATGAATTTCTGCCTCTGGAATGCCAGGATTAAAGGCGTATGCTACCACTGCCTAACCTCTATGTTTAATATTGTGGCTGTCCTGTTCTCTGACCCCAGATAAGTTTATTAGCATACACAATATTTTGGGGAACACAATACCACCACATGCACGCACGTGTGCATGTGTGCATTCACTTGTGTGTGCATGTCTGGGGGATATGCAAGTGCACATGTGCCTTCTCAATCACTCTCCTTTATTTTTAAAACAAGGTCTCATGACCAGTGATGAGTTGAACCTCTTTTCTAACATGATTACCATTCTCCTAGCATCATATCCCTAGGTCTGTGGAGGAAACAAGAATGTGTCATCCCAGAAATCCTACAGAAAATGTCTAGACGCATAATCAGCTTAGCCAAATGGAGTTTAAATCCTACTATGCTTTTCTTAGTGAATGGGAAATTTGCATTCTACTCATACACACACACACACTCACTCACATATATACATTATATATGCACTAACATTTAAATTTATTTTTATTATCTTGAAATGTCTTGAAAAGAATAAAAAAATCTGTGTTTATCCCATGCTGTACAAATAGCCTCCCCTTTTCCATGAAACTTACAGCCTCCCATGTGGAGGTTCGTATCTGGCTCATGAATCACATGTAGCATACCCAGCAGGCTCTGGGAAGAGAAGGAAGAAAGGCCTTTCCTCTGCACCAAAGGGCATTTTATGGACTTCCAATAAAACTGAAATAGAAAACGGATCAGAGAACCTTTCCAGATTCGTGTCAAAATTAATCTGTCAAAATTTTCCATTCTCTTGATTTCTCTAAGCACAGCACTCAGGTTAGTGCTTGAATTTCAACTGCAGCTTCCTGAGAAAGAGCACTGCTTGAGAGGGATGTAGTGAAGAGAAGTCAAAATTAGGAGTAGGGCCTGAAGAGATGGATCAGCAGTTAAGAGCACTGGCTACTCTTGTCAGAGGATCTGGTTCGATTCCCAGCATCCACATGGCAGCTCACAACCTTCTGCAACTTTAATGCTAGAGGACCTGATGTCTTATTCTGGTCTCTGTTAGCACCAGGCATACAAGTGGTGCACATGCACACATATACCCAGGTAAAACACCCATACACATGCATTTTGTTTTACAAAGAAAATAATCTACAAGAAAATATTTGAAAGTTAAAAAAAAGTCCAGTGATTTGAGCTCTGAAGCAGGTGATTTTGCCTGCATCAGTCTCCAGGCAGAGATATGGCAGATTGTTTTCTGTCATTTGAATATGGGCCAGGGATGAGCCTGGATTCAGCTGAACTAGTGCCATTGATCTGGGCTTGAAATTCTGCTTTACAGTAACTCTGCAGAATCAGTATGTGAGTGTGTGTGCTGAATGCATTGGGATGATTCTCTCAGGCAAAGTACTGTGTGTTCATTGTCGTTGTATGACCTTCACATGGCCTCTTGTTCCTGGAAATGCCACCATGCACGTACTCCTTGCATAAAATACTTCAAAGTTGTCCAAAGCATTCATATTTATTTTAGGTACATTTGACTTATGAAAACTGTGTTTTATGCTTTATAGAAATAAAAATATGATATTTTATTTTCCAATTCAAAAACAAGGAAGGTCAAATTTATTCTGGTGAAATGTCCTTTGCTTTTCTGTGATTTCAAGTGGTATTAAGTGCCCTATAATTCACTTTCAAGCCTCAAAGGTGTGAATGATTAGAGCTAGAAGCATACGGACTGAATGATTTTTAGTCATGTTAAGAAGAATCTCTCTGGTTGTTCTAGGTCCTTTTGTTTGAAGATCACATGAGGTTGGCCCATGAAGAGCCATTTATTACTTTCAGAAAAGCTAACCTAGGCATATCCATCCATCCACTTATAGTCTATCCATCTATCATAATTATCCATCCATTTATCATCAACCATCATCATTCATTCATCACCCATTCATCTATCCATCCATCCATTCATCAGTACATCCAGACATATAGACATACATCTATCCATTCGTCCACCCATCTGTCCATCCATCCATCCATACATACATAAATACATACAAACATATGAAACATTTATCTAATTACTCTTTACCAATAAAAACTCGGGAGTCAGGTAATGGGGTAAGAAACTGCAAGATCAGAGAAGCAGCAGAGAAGTGACCAGTGACCTCCTCTCTCTCTCTCCTTCCTCAATCCAAAAGGGCTGAGAATCTTTCTAAACCCCTCCCTACTACTTCCTGTGTCTCTTTATATGTCCTCTGTCCTCCAAAACCTCTATGGCTAATTTTCATCAACTAATAGCTCTGTGCTCTGATACAAGATAAATTTTATTATCAGTCTCAGGAGTGTCAGAGTGATCAAAATACTGCACAACATACATACGCCATCCATACTATACATCCACACATAATCTATCCATCCATCATCCATCCATACTTCCATTAATTTATTCTCCCATATTAAATAATTTGAGGGCTAGATACAATTTTTTTAATTTATCTCACATAATGTAAGTAACATTATAAAGCAATCAGTTTCTTTGAAAACTACAAGTGCTGGGCTGGACAGATGGTTTATTGAGTAAGAGTACTGGGTAGTCATGAGGACTGCAGTTCAGATCCTAACTCTCACACAGCAACCCAGGCATCCTATACAAATCTGTAAACCCAGCTCCAAGGGGAGCAGAATCAGGAGCATCAGAACTTGAAGCAAGAAAATACAAGTCTCAGGCTGAAGGAGAGTCTCTGCCTCAGAGAAAATAGGTAGAAAGTGATAAAGAGGAGACCCAATGCCATCTGTGTGCTATTTTGGTCTCTGTTGTGTGCAAAGGCATGCATATCAGCACATATGTATGCAAATACTCCTGTAAACACATACACACACAAATGAATAAAAATAAATATTTTAAAACCACAAGTGTACTTGAATTCATACTAAATGTGCGTTTTATTTATTTAATTTTTACTTCTCTTTGAAACATTTAAATGTTTGTTTCTTTGAAACAGAGTCTCACTATGCAGCCCACACTGGCTTTCACCTTTCCGTCTTCTTTCCTGGGCATCCTTCGTGCTGGGAGTATAGGTTCCTGGGAATTTTCTTTTTAAAAAGCAACATAATATCTTGTGTGAAATCACTGAAAATGGATAGAATTAATTTTAAATAAATGAAAAATATATCATAAATGACATACTGAAGATGACATTAAAAAAATCCAGTCATTAGGAAGCAAAGTGTGTTTCTAAGGGGAATTTCACATATGAGCACCATGCCTTATGTAAGAACACTGAAACTGGTTGGGAACAAATGAAATCACTGGTTAGCTGGCCTCAAGTTTTCTATTTTTAAAATGAGATGGTTCAGTCATTAAAGACACTTGCCACGGAGGCTGATGACCTGAGTGTGACCCCTGGGACTCACGTAGTGAGAGGAGAGACTGACTCCTGCAAGTTGTCGCCTGATGTCCACATGTGTGTGCTGTGGCATGTGTGTACCCTCCATAAATATGAGGAGATGAAGAATGTTTTCAATCACAGCTACAGCAGCATGAGGGCTGTGGACTATGGTTATAATCCCAGCATATGAGAGTCTGAGACAAGAGGATTGATATTTGAGACCTATCTGGACTACATGTGTGTCAGGCCAAACCCAGGTTTAAAGGGTTAGACTCTTTCAAAAAAAAAAAAAAAGAAAAGAAAAGAAAAGAAAAAGATGTACTAGAGAGCTGGCTATTTTCCAGAGGACTTGGGTACAATTCCCAGAATCCCCATGGTAGCTCACAACCATCTGTAAAGACAGGCCCAGGGGATCTGATGCCCTCCTCTGGCTTCTGAGGGAATTTCATGCATTTGATGCACATGCATACATTCAGGCAAATATTCATACATATGAAATAAAAATAAAATTTCATCAACTTAAAGACTAGGTAAATGAAATCATAACTATTTCACACACACACACACACACACACACACACACACACACACACACACACACATATTTCTTACCAATACTAAAAGGAGATAAATACAAAAATTAATTAACATAAATTCAGGGATGAAGAAATCGATGAATGCAGATTCAAGATGGTGGCAGGGACACCCTGAGGGGCCTGAGAGACCCACAGAGGCTTCAAGGGGAGATATGGCAGAGGAGGATGAGTCTACAGAACATACAGTATCTCTGGAATAACAACAACAACAAAAAAGCAGGTCTTACTACAGCACGCACTGCTCGCCCTGCTAGTGGGAGGAGAGTGCAGGGCTGCACATGATCCTGCCTGGTGAGCTGGCAGGGTGGCTTCCAAGTTCTACTGCTTGCTAGAGCTGGAACATGGCCCCCTCATAGATTACATCTTTACCAGCTTTTTGATTTTGATGGTTTCCTTCATGTCTAAACTTAGCTGTCCTGGAACTTGCTCAGTAGACCAAGTTTGCTTTGAACTCAGAGCTCCACCAGACTCTGCCTTCTGAATGTTGGCATTAAAAACATGCACCCTTGTGCCTAGCCCTAAGCTTTTCTTTAATTCCTTTTCACTTTTCTTTAATTCCTTTACAGAAGTTAAAAGCTTAGCTGGGTGGGGTCTTGTTCTGAGGTCACCATTCCCTTTATTCCACTTAGCACCAGGCTTTTCTTTAATCGGTTTAAATTTCTTGGTGCTTCTTTTCTCCTCCAACTGTACATTTTATAGTTTCCCTTACTTAGCTCGCTCCCTTTCATTACAGATCTACATAAGACTGGTTACTAATAGCCATACAATATAGACAAATTTCTAAACAGTATTATTAAATAAGAAACACGGAGCCAAATACAGGGATAGTAGTCGAAGAGATCAGAGAAATAGCAAAGAGCCTTGGCTAGCCTTAGCTTACCACCAAGCTGTAGCTTCCCAAGAGAGATCTTCTTGTCTAACCTGTAATTTTACTGTCTTCCTGTTCTGCCTTTTCATTAGCTCTAAGCCCAGCCACATCACTTCCTTGTCACTGCCTGTCTATATAGATCTCCAGGTCTCTATGGTTGGTACTGGGATTAAAGGTGTGTGTCGCCATGCTTGGCTGTGTCCTTGACCACACAGAGACTCTGCCCGCCATGTGATTGGATTAAGGGTGTGTGCCACCACAGCCTGACTTCTGTTTATGGCTCACTATGACCTCTGATCTCTAGGCAAACTTTATTAACATACAAATAAAATATCACATTTCAGCACAAATAAAATATCACCACAACACAATACAGTCAATGCTAGGTTGTTTGGAAATGTTTTCAGCCAAAGCAATTACTCCATAACTCTTCAATTTGGACTCAGGAAGATTTTTTGGACAAGGACAAAAAACAGCCACATTCTTTATTAAAATATCGCAAGAACAACCTCTAAGCCACATATTAATATTCTTCTCCTCTGAAACCTCGTGGGCAGGGCCCACAGTTCAAATCACCCTCAGTACCACTGTCTTCCATGCTCCTACTAGTATGGCCCATTAAGCCCCACTTAAGGAGTTCCATTGATTTTCTAATCCAAAGTCTCAAAGTTCATATTCCTCCAAAACAACAACAACAACAACAAAACAAAAATAAAAAACAAAACAAAAAAAGCCTATCACAACAACACCTCAGTCTCTGGTACCAATTTCTGTCTTAGGGTTTTATTGTTATGAAGAGACATCATGACCATGTCAACTCTTATAAAGGATAACATTTAATTGGGGCTGGCTTACAGTTCAGAGGTTTAGTCTATTATCATTATGACAGGATCATGGCAGCATGCAGGCAGACTTGGTGCTGGAGAAGTAGCTGAGAGCTCTACATCTGGATTAGAGGCAGCAGGAAGAGACAGTGAATCACTAGGCATGGCTTGACCTTTTGAAACCTCAAAGCCCATGCCCCAATGAAAGACTTCCTCCAACAAAGCCACACCTCCTAATAGTGCCACTTCCTGTGGCACTATGAGAGCCATTTTTATTCAAACCACAAGTCATATATATTTGAATTTTAAAAAGAAAGGAAATTGTCAAAGGTACAAAGAAGGGCTCAACATCAATCAGCATCAGAGAAATTCAAATTAAAACCTCCATGACATACTACTACCTCCCAAGACAACCATTATGCATTTTGAGTTGATGTTTCTGTATATGATAATTGCTAGGGCTCATTTCATTCAATGTTTTTAACACACAGAAAGGTAAAGGTTACCCTGATATTATCATTAAACATTGTACATGTGACTTGGATTATCACATTTACCCTCTGTGTGTGTGTATATATATATATATATATATATATATATATATATATATATATATATATATATATATAAAGTATATATGAATGATATTCTTCCTCCACCAAAGAAACAGGAGAAAAAAATGTTGATGAGAGTTTGAAGAAGAGCATACATACACAGGGAAACATATGCATACACTCACATACACACATACATAGACACCTACACACACATATAAACACACACATACACATACACAGACACACTTACACACACATACACACATAACATACACATACATACATATACATATACAGACACACATATATACATACATAGCACACACAGAGACACACCCAAACATACACACATACACACACATATACATACTATACACATACATTTAAAAAATTGGGAAACATTTTGATGTTTTAAAAATATTTCTCCTTATAAGTAAATCCATGTTTTGCTTCCATCTGGAATAATATAGTTTTGGAAGAAATATATGCTATATGAAGATATATGGTATCAGTAAATAAGTCAAGTTACAAACTAATTACATCCAATGTGGCCTTTATTATCTTTAAATATGTTGCCATCATGGGCTGTATTTTATGTAGATATTAAAAAAGTGGTCACTAATAGACTGTCCCTTTTTCAAAGGAACTATAAGCTGGAAGTATTTAGTATTATCTGATTAATGGAAATGATTTGGAGCCTGCCCTGTAATATTGTAAATAACAATAAAATCAAGGAAAAGAAAAGTGATCTGAAAAGGAGACCTCTGTTCTTATCTCTGAATCCTACTTAATACAAAACGACTCCACATCCTACAGAGTGAAGAGCAGCTCCCGTAAGCACTAATTGAGCAAATCACAGGCACGTTGCCCAAGATCAAACATTATTGATTTCCAGTTAGCCATGTGGCAGAATCAATTTCCCCAGAATCAATTTATATCTGGAAACGCTAGAAGATGTAACTGTTTCATTGTGAAAACTTAGAATGCAGGAAAAGACATTAGAAAGAATAACTCTTTCTCCAGGCCCGTATGCATCAAAACCTATGTGCTCTGGGCCCAGGGGTTCATACCTTTACTTCTAAAACTTGGAGGTCTGAGGCTAGGAAGATGAAGTTCAAAGCCTTCCTGGGTTATATAGTGAGACTCTGTTTCAAACAAACAAACAAACAAACAAACAAACAAACAAACAAACACCAAAACTCATGCGTAGTTCTATTCCTGAGTTGAAGTTATCCATATAATGACAAGCTCTAAGTAATTCTTTCCTTTTGAATTTCTCAAACTAGAATTCTCAAGTCTGTAGTTTATAATGTGCTTCAAGCGAAAAATATTCTAGGACAAACAAAGGCATGGAATTGTGATATCTCTCTTATAGACTGGCATATCTTTACCATAAGCAGCAGGTATGGAACGATCCAAGGTTAAGGACCCACTTCACATCTCCTGGGTTGATGTGTGAAGACAGTGAATCATGCCAACTCTCATAGTTGTAAGGCCTAGGGATGCTATGCGGTGCCGTCTCCTGACTTTCGAGACTCCATACTGTCCTCACTCTGAGGAGAGCTGAGCCTCTCTCTCTTCTGTATTGCAGATTCTCGCCAAAAGGTCAGTTCTATCTTTATTTGGCATGGGCTTCCCAGGAAGGAGAAGCAATGGAAGTTAGTTGAAAGATGGAGGTGGACAGGGACCCAGTTATGTGGGAGACTATGCCATTAAGGGGATGGAGGAATCGACAAGAGCAACTTTCAAAACTGTGGGCAACAGCAGGAACTAGAGAAAGCAGACACAGCAGGCTGTCCAGAGTAGTGGTGGGATGGTGTCCTGGGAAGGACGCACGCTTTCTGAGAATACAGGCTACAGGCCGTATGCATGCTTAATGTTCCTAAAGGCTAATAAACCAAGAGCCAGGCTTCCGGAGCGAGCTGAAATTCTTTGCTTCCCACCATCCAATAGCTACAATAGTTAAGGCTTTCTGAATCACCCCCTATCATTTCTGCATGTGTTGGAGAAGGGCGTGAAGGTGTCAGGAGGGTTGTGTTTGACATTTCTCATAATTATTTTCAGTATTTTTTAGAACATTCTCTACATTAATCAATAATTTATGCACAGTTTCATGTTTTATTCAAGAACTCACTCCATTCAATGTCCTAAATGAGGTTCCTTCGCATTTCTATCCCACTAGCTTGGTGACTTTAGTTTCTCGTCCCTGTGTAAGATGAGGGCTGTGCTTCTCTTGATGCTGCAATCAGATTTACCATCTCCCTTGTCTGTCTGGCTCTCATCTCATCCGCATCAAATACTTTGGACTGTACAATGTTTGTGACACTGAAATAATGGAGGTCACCTTTGAGCTTTTCTTTATTTTTAAAATTTGTCTTAGCTTCTGTATCAATTTAATAAGTACTCAGAGTCCTCCAAAAAGAACTTGGAAAGCCATGAATTTTTAACTGAATTTGGGGCCTTGGAACTGAATGGTGGCTCAAGACTGCCTATATCTGCAGCTCCAGGGCCTCCAATTGCCCTCTTCTGGCCTCTACAGGCACCTGCATGCGTGTGTACATGCACACATATAAATAAGTAACATATTTGAAAAATCTTGAAATATTTAAAAAATAAAAATAAACTGAACTTTAGCTTTTTTTAAAGTTAAGTGTTAATTTTTTTATGGTATCTAGTAATTTGCTTTATGCTTTTTCCACATATTTAGGTTTTTCTTTAAGTAAATTTAAATAATTCAGATACTTTTTCAAATTGTTTTCTTGGATTTAGTGTATTCTAATAGGTTAATTTTTTTATTTAATTCAAACTCTTAGTTGCATTGTAAAGTCCATCTCATTTATAAGTATCTTGTGAATTTTTTTGTTGGTATATAGAAATAATAAGCTTTTAATAATTCGATTTTTAGGCACTCTTATTATTTATACAGTCTGTCATTCTATTGGACTTCTATGTAATTGGTCATACTTCTCACTACAAGAGAGAATGTCAGCTATGCCCTGCCTGCTAGGCTTCTCACTTAAGTTTGCTTTTCTTCTCCTGTCCATTCACATCTTGACCCCTGGAATCCTTTGCGGGAATCCTTCTGACCAGCTGTCAGTTTTTTAGCCGTGGCTTATGTGGAGTCAAATGTCTCTTACAGGCTTTAGTTTATAACTTGCTGATAATTTTGGACTTTGCCTTCCGTACTTGTACTTAATTTTTCATTCATTCTGTCTTAGGAAATGGTAAAAAGTATGAAATGCCCAGTGTCTGAAGGTAATTATGTATCCATTCACATCATTCAGTGTGCTTTAGGTGAACGAGGCTCACATACTTTGTCTTGTTAATTCTGTGCTTCTGGATAAACGGTTTAACCCTGACATGTTACTGCCTTGTGACGCGTCAAATCAGGTCTTGTATTACGTAGGTCGTTTGATTTCATTTTCATCTATGAAAATATCCTTATTTATCTCTGTTTATACTTAGACAAATGGGGTAAGTAGAGGTGGTTTTTTCTCTAGTTTTTTTTAATGGTGATTTATATGAGATTGGTATAAGTATGTAACTACTCCTAGATGGTTTGATAGAAAAAAATTGTCATATTTGTGAGACCTGGAATTTTTGTGTTTATGAAGGAGGAATTAATAATATTCAAATTTTTAAAATTTATTTTTTCTAGAGACATTATCTACTTTCTTATCATCAGTATAAGCATATTTTTCAAAAGTGTTTCACGTATTTTTATTTTTATAGTTTTATTTATTTACGTGTGTGTGTGTGTGTGTGTGTGTGTGTGTGTGTGTGTGTGTGTGTGTGTTTGGAGGAGGATGGACATCAGAGGACAACTTCCTCTCAGCCAGTCAGTTCTCTCCTGCTGTCAAGTGGGGCTTAGGCATCATGCTCAGGTCATCAGGGTTGGCTGCAACCTCCTTGACCCATTGAACCATCTCACTGGTCCTCAAAAAAATATTTTATTTAAAATTTACAATGTTTAGCACATAGTCACTATGAGGAATATTTTACTGCTTTTCAAATATAAACTCAACATACTTTGGAGTCCATGTAACTTGCATGTGACTTTCAATACTGTTCTTGTCTTCATTTCCCCCAAATATTTATTACAAAAGTCTAGTCTTAACTCATGAAATGTACAAAAAGCATGGTGCCAGCTAAATTTAGTCTGAAGGCAGTAGTTTAGTAACCCTTTTATTAAAGCATTAACATATTAATTATCATAATTTTGAACTGTCTGTCTGATAGTCCCAACCCCTGTCTCATTTCTGAACCCAGTTTGCATCTTGAAATGCCTTTTGTGTGCCTCGGGCATTCTTTAGAACAGCAGAGAAGAAATCTTAAGTGGTAGAGGGTAGTAGATTTCTTTGTCTTTCTTTCTGCCAGGCTGTTAGTACAGGGTTTGAGATGGATCTGGTCAGAACTGAAGCCTGTTTGAAGTAGTCTGTTATGATTCCACAGACCCCAACTTCCCCATCTTCAGTGACTGTGGTTAAAGTGTGTGTTGTTTGTCAAGTCTCAGCTGCCCCCTCAGCCTCAGGTCTTCTCTGCTGTCTTCCTCAGAAAGCATCCTTTGCCAGCTCTGACCTCACTCCATCCCAGTTGTTTTCTGATGATGCTGGTTACTGTCTAGTGACGCATTGTTGTGACAAAGTGTCTGAGAAAAAGCAACCTACGGAAGGGCTGATTTTGGCTCACAGTTTGAGAGTTCAATGATGATGGGGAAGTCATGGTGGAGGAGCTTGAAGCTGGTCCCACCGTACCCTCAGTCAGGATACAGAGAGATGCCTCCTGGTGTTCAGCTTCACCTCTATTCAGACCAGGACCCCAGACCACAGAATGGTACCACCCAAATTAGGGTTGGGCCTCTCAGCCCAATTATTCCAATGAAAAAACTGCCCCATGGACATGCACAGAGGAGGTTTTTTTCTATAGTGATCCTAAATCCTATTAACCTGATGGTCAAGATGAACTGTTTCAGGCAACCAATGCTTTTCAGCTGAGAGTGGGAGAGCAGAAGGGTCAGGAAGCTTTCTGTTTTCTGCTTAATCTTTTCTCCCCACCCTCCGGCACCTTCCTTCCTCCTTCCCCATTCTCCTCCTCCCCCTTCTCCTCTTCCTCCTTCCTCTTTATCTCTTCCTCCTCCCCATACCCCTGTTCCTCCTCCACATCTCCTCCCCTCTCTCTCCATCCTCCTCCTTCACCTCCTCCTCCTTTTTCCCTCCTCCTCCCCCTTCATCTCCTCCTCCCCCTTTTCTATACTAGAGATTGATCCTGAGGCATTGGACACTGGAGACAAATGCTCTACTATAGAGCTGCACCCTGCCTGCTTTCTATTTTGTGTTTTGAGATAAGTTTTCATCAAGGTCCTCTGGTTTGCTGGAGCTCACTCTGTAGCCCAAGCCCTGAGCTTTTCTGTCCCAAATTCTGTCTCCTAAGTAGTTGGGATTATAGCCCCAGGGCATCAAGCTCAGTTTATTGTTTATCCTTGAACATTTTATATTATGTGTGGAGATTGTTAGATGCCTAACAAATATCTATTTTTGGAAGCTGTCTGCTTTGATGGATTTCCTCTTTTGACACTTTTCCTATCACCCCAAATACTTGCTCCAGTGTGGATGGTTTTCCTGATCTATCACGAATGAGAAAGGAAAATGTTAATTGTGTTTGTTCCATATTGGAGCAGATAGCATTCTGTCTCTTACACCATGTGCTAGTCTCCAGACAGAGTGATGTTACCTGAGTTTACCTAAGAAGGGGGAACTTGGGACAAGGCTATCTAATTCAGGATTCTCAGAAAGAGGTCAGTTAGAGCCTTCAAATATGCAGCCATCCATTCTCATTAAATGTAATCTTGGCAGTGCTCAGTTCTACTTCAGTGAACATTCTCCACAAACCAATTTGAAAAGCTCATAAGAATACTTGATGCCCAACTTATTGGGGGCAGATATCAGAAAAGATGAATGTAGCATTTATTTTACATGAGTTTGTTACTGAGAGAAAAAAATAACAAAGAATATACCCTTGAAATGATATTAAAGATAAAGTTTCATGCACTGACCTAAACTTTCTACTGTGTCTAAAATGATCGTGCGTTTTAATGTTGATAGCAAATGTTGAACTGGTGTAAACCTTTGACAGCTTAAAAACAACAAGCTGCAAGTGTATGTAAAAATACAGGATGTATTGATTCATCCATACAGCAGAAGGGAATTGGACTGCATTATCCTGGTCTTTGATTTTGCTGAGTAATCATAAAACAGATGTCTTGATTTTGGAGAAATGTGTCATGAAGTATTAATACACCCCAGAAGCAATACTTTCAAAATAAAGGAAGATTTGAGTAGGGTAAAAGTCATCTTTCATCAAGCAATTATAGTGTGTGTGTGTGTGTGTGTGTGTGTGTATGTGTGGGTGTGTTGCATATGTGTGTACATGTGTGGGCAGGCACATTCACCAGGCTAGTTAGCTTTAAATGTCAAATCACCACAATCTAGAGTCACCAGGGGAGACTCAACTGAGAAAGCACTTTGATGCAGTTGTCCAGTGGGTATATCTGTGGAGATTGTGTTGATTGTTGACTGATGCAGGAAGACCCAACGCACTGTGGGCAGCCTTTCTCCCAGGCTCTGTAAGTGAAGAAAGCTAGCTGAACATAAACAATCCATCATGCAGGCAGCATGGAAGGCCTCATTTCTCTCTGCTCTTCACTCTGGATGTGCGGTGACTTGCTGCTTTAAGTTTCTGCCCTAACATTGCACTCAATGATGGGATTGTAACCTAGAATTATAAGACAATTACGCCCCTCCCCCCAAGTAAGCTGTTTGTGGTCAGAGTATTTTATCACAACAACAGGCATTATAACCTTCATCCATGTGTGCACATGTGGAGGCCAGAAATTGATATTATATGTTTTCATTTTTTAGTCTCTGTGTTACCAACTTGACAAAAGCTAAAGTCATCTGAGAGGAGGGAACACAAATTAAGAAAATGTAAGATAGGGCTGTAGGCAAGCCTGTGAGGCATTTCCTTAATTAGTGAT
Source organism: Peromyscus aztecus (assembly GCA_902168405.1). Taxonomy (NCBI): domain Eukaryota; kingdom Metazoa; phylum Chordata; class Mammalia; order Rodentia; family Cricetidae; genus Peromyscus; species Peromyscus aztecus. Next base: position 13,710 of record CABHPQ010159737.1, read on the forward strand.
TCACAGGAGAGGGCTCAGCCCACTGTGGGTGGTGCCATCCTTGGGCTGGTGGTCCAGGTTCTATAAGAAAGCAGACTGAGCAAGCCATGAGGGACACGTCAATAATCAGCATCCCCCCCCATGACCTCTGCATGGGCTCCAGCCTCCAGGATGCTGCCCTGTTTGAGATCCTGCCCTGACTTCCTTCAATGATGAACAACAATGTGGAAGTGTGAGCCAAATAAACCCTTTCCTCTCCAACTTGCTTTTTGGTCATGGTGTTTATCACAGCAATAAAAACCCTAACTAAGATAGTCTCCATTACATATTTGGCGACAGAGTCCCTCACTGTACCTGAAGCTTGCCCTTTTGACTAGCCTGACTGACTAATGAGCCCCCAGGGTCCACCTATCTCTGCCCTGAGACATGCTGGGATTACAGACATTTGCCATCCCTACCTGCTACCAAGCAATTATTTGTAGCAGGTATTTCTGAAGGATTTTATTTTATTTTTGTAATCACAAAAACTGCAATTGCTGTAGTCAGAAGTTTTCCTGTGTCCCTGCCTGGTCCTGAAGTTGCTCAGATCCAAGTAAACACACAGAGGCTTATATCAACTATAAATTGCATGGCCATGGCCTATGGCTCAATTTTCTTGCTAGCTAGCTCTTATAACTAAATTCAGCCCATTTCTATTAATCTATATGTCGCCATGTGTTCCGTGGCTTTACCTGTGTGCCATTACATGCTGTTCCCTGGATGGTGGGATGGTGTCTCCTCTGCCTCTGCCTTTCTTCTTCCTGTCTCTCTTGGATTTCCCACATGCCTCTAAGCTGCCTTGCATAGGCCAAACAGCTTTATTTATGAACCAATCCGAGCAACACATATTCACAGTATACAGAAAGACATCCTACAACAAATTGCATTTTCTTCTTGTAATAACTATATGCTGAAAGACTTATCTTCTTTTAGAGGCAACAAAACAAGCTTGGAGAACTACTTAAACAACTAAGGGGTGGGGCCAGGACTCAGCTGACAGTCTGACTTTATAGCCTGCAGTGTTAACCATGCCTGCGAAGGGTCAGCAGCTTCCAGACTTGGTGGATAGTGGAAGATGGGAGGAAATGGGCACCAATTTTTATTTCAAGAACTGACTCTCCGGGAAAAGGGGAGAGAAGGCACAGTATTTAGGCAAGTCTTACAAAGAGTAAAGACACAGAGCTGAGGAGATAGCCTAGCCCAGTGTACTTGGCAAGTTCCCAGGCCAGTGAGAGATCCTGCCTCAAAAATAAATAAATAAATAAATAAATAAATAAATAAATAAATAAATAACACAAATACATAAAAACATAAATAGATAAAATTGCTGGCTAGCACCTGAGGAAAAACACCCATGGCTGTTCTTTGGCCTCCTCAAGCATGTGTACAAATTTGTGTGCATGTGTCCTTTATACATGTGTGTATCTGTACACACATGAACACATGCAAACACATGAAGACAAAAGAGTAAAGTCACACCCCAGTCCTCAGATGACACTTTTTTCAACGGGCACAAGTTCTAGGAGGAGGATGGGCAGGATCCCTGTCAGTCATCTGGCCAGTGCAAGAATTCTGACTCTGGGTTGGAAAGTAACAGGTTCCTGCTGGCCCTTCCCTCTGTTAGCTCTTCAGATTTAGATTAGCCATGTGGACTAGAAGGTGGCAGTTCATCATGGGCTGAGACCAGCAAGAAAGTTTACAATCAAGCGTAAGTGTTCGGATATCAGCGCTGGGTAACTGAAAACCACAGTCCTGTTATTGAGACACTGTAGTCTTCTAAATGTCAACTTGCTTTGTTTTCTCTCTGTGTCCACTGACAATAACCAATAATTAACTAAGGGTCTTGGGGTTATCATTTCACAACAACATACTCCAGCATCCCATAGCAGGAAGTTTAAATACAAGTTAAATTACAATAAATTAAGTAAAAGCCCACTGTGTAGATTTATTTAAATATCTGATTGAGGGCAGGACAGGACAGAAGAAAGCTGGTTTTTTTAGAAGGAAAAAAATATCTATACTGTCTTCAATTTTTTTTTTGGAAGATACATCAGCTCTCTGTCTGCTATAAGTATGCTTGCTTTTAAGCACATTCTTTGAACTGTCCTTAAACTCCACAGAAGAGGTTGGCTTGCACTTCAGGTCTACTGTGTGTGGTGTAACTTCATCATGACATAGTTGGCCTTCTGAGAGGAGCTGAAGAATACCACTCCTAAGCTAGCTCATAAGGTGCTTATCTTTCAAGCCTGACAACATGTGTTTGATTTCTAGAATCCAGGATAGAAAGAGAGAGTAGAATCTTGAAAGTTGTCCTCTGACTTCCACACATTTGCCATGGTATGCTTGTATTCATGAATACTCATGGACAATTAATAAATAATAATTTAAAATAACAATGAATGAAAATCATTCCCATCAGCTCAGTAATGTTTGCATGGAAAAGCACACATTGACATCTTCTCCTGGCCAACCTTCTTCTTGTTGTTTCAGAAGGGGGTTGTGCACTCTTTTATGGCTGAAAAATGATATCATGAAATTTGTCTCTTGGTCTTTGCAAAAGAGGCCTGGGAATAGTGTCATAACATGGTGCATAATCACCATGGGAATAGGGTCATAACATGGTGCATAATCACCATGTGTTTGTTTACTAAAATATATTTTATGGAGAGCCCCAAAGAAAGTCCCTGATTCATTCCCATTGATAAAACTGTCTCATTTTATCTTCTACAGGCAGTTGTGGGAACACAGACTGCCCGAGGTTTATGACTAATTTGCAGCCATTTGAGTTCAAATACTGCTGAGTTTAGTGGAATTTTTGTCTTTATATTTTTTCTTCTAACCTTTCCTCCTTTTTAGATTCGTTGACTTGAAAGTGATCAAGAAGGTGTAAATAATTAGAGGCTGTTATGTTTACTTAAGCCCCAACTTTTATTAGTAGGGAGACTGCATGCCTGGAGTCTGGCACATTTTCTACTTTCATAGCTGAATCTTTCAGAGAATTTTAATTGGGGACTGAATAACTAAATGATGAACTGAAAGGTAAGACAGTCTGTAAAATAAAACCAGAGAATACCAGCCAGCCAATAGAAAGGGCCAAAGATGAAGAGCCTATCTGGGAACAGTTGAGGGACCAAATTTACCTCCACTTAGTTAGGCTAAGACTGGAGATTTCTGACACTCACTTTCCTTTGTTAGATAGGATTCAACAATGTCTTAGTCAGGGTTACTATTACTGTCATGAACCACCAGACCAGAGCAACTTGGGGAGAAAAGGCTTTATTCTGCTTACCCATCTGCACCACAGTACATCATCAAAGGAAGTCAGTACAGGAGCTCAACCAAGGCAGGATCCTGGAGGCAGGAGCTTATGCAGAGGCCATGAAGGAGTGATGCTTACTGGCTTGCTTTCCATGTCTTGCTCAGCCTGCTTTCTTATAGAACCCAGGGCCACTAGCCCAATGATGGCCCTACCCACAATGGGCTGAGACCTCATCTGTCAATTACCAAATAAGAAAATGCTCTACAGACTTGTCTATAGCCTAATCTTAAGGAGGCATTTTTGTAATTTGGGTTCCCTCCTCTCAGATGACTTTGGCTTGTGTCAAGTTGACATCAAATTTAGCCAGTACAGACAACAATTGAAAACAGGAGTCTTGGAATCTTGACACACCTCTAGTCTCAGCAATTGAGATGCTGAGCAAGGAGGATTGCTGTGAATTTGACAGGCTCCCCTTTGTGCAGTTGCTGTCTACCCTACACTTGGCTCTAAGTTGTAGTTGATGGAATTACAAAAAGCATTTCTGCTCCCCAATCCCCCCAACCCAAGTTGCCTGCCTACCTACAAGGGCTTCAACAAGAAGTTTGTTGACACACCAGAGGGCAGAGCAGCAACAGAGAATCTTTGTAGCCATGATCAGAGGATTGGCTCCTTTAAGAGAAAGAAAGGAAACAATGCTGTGAGGAAGTGGGGGAATGTGGAGCTATGAAGTAGACATCATTTCCCTCCCAATTTTGCATGAAACAGTTTCAAAATGGCCACCAAGAACCATGCTCAGTCAATCTTTTGGATCTGGAGATTCACTTCTGTAGGAAATACCATTTCAGGGATTGCCTATGCTACTTCAGGTTGATTGTGAGAGATTGAAAAGCTTTCTCTGGTTGGTTAAGTCCTGAATTAATTTTCTGTGAAGACAATGCCTTCACTCCAAAGTAACATCTTCATCTTACAGGGTACTTGACTCTGTAGCAGAAAAAAAAAAAGATTAACAGTGCCAGGCAGAATGTCCTCAATTATCTTAGTTTCTTCTTCATTCCTTCCTTTGCTCAAAACATAGTCAGTTCTTCCACCCATCTTTTCATTATGCCTTCCCAGTATATTCTGTTTGCATAGCTGATGGAACTCATGATCAGATTTAGCTGCACTGCAGCAAAATGCCTGGGAAAGGGATGGTGAGGGTCCACATACAGATCTGTCATCTACAACAGCTCTCCCAAGTGGCAAGCTCTGATTCTTCAAGTTAAAAATTGCAGCTTCATGCATTCTCTGTAGTGTGCAAGGTTGTACAAAGAAAGACTAGAAAGTAAGCCACACTTTGGAAATCCCTCCCATTAGAGGTATCTAGATCATTCTATTATGGGTGTGGTCTCAGAGAGGAGGGTATCGCCAAACTGAATGGTTCTAAGCCTCCCTTCTTTAATTCAAACATCTCTGCCTTTGTAATTCTCTCCAAGGTTTAGAATTAGAAAAAGTTCCTAAGAGAAGTAGATGTGTATTAAGCACTCAGAAAATTCTAGACCTTGTTCTGGGCAATAATTTACTACCTTACATTTATCTTTAGTAAAGTACATATGGGGAATAATTTATCATCTCTAGTTTCCCAGTGAAGAAACCAAGGCATCCTAGTTAGCAAGTTCCTTTGAGAGTTGAAACATTCCTTCAAGAAAGGAGGGGAGATACTCCTAGAACTAAGGGAGTAAAAAATCTTCACATGCCACAGAAGGCTATAATGTACAAGTCTACAAGGTCCTTCCCAATGATATGGAAGCAGCGAGTGACTCCTGGGGAAGGGACTCTGACCAGACTTGCTGAGAGAAGGCTCTATGGTCTGTTGGGCTGCTTGCAAGTCACACAGAAAGTAACAAGGATACAGCTTTCATGAGTTATCACCTGTGCTGGTGTGGGCTTTTTGTGAGGACACTGCCTTTGAATTATCTTGGCTCCTGTAAGTGACCCCCTCATCCATACTCATGCAAGTAACCCCAATAAACTCATTGGTTCTGTATGGTGGATTTTGGTATACTCACTACTTTCAGTCTGGTTTCCTATGTAGAGTAAGTAGACAGACATGAGTAGATATCGTGTCTTCTCAGGACAAGTCTCACACAAGCATGGAGGTGTTAATATGCTTTCTGAAGATCAGTCACCTAAGGGTCAAATTTTGAACCCAATACAGGGCTTATGAAACTTCACAGACATGAGCCACCTAGGGAACTTATTATAACACAGAGTATAGCTTAACAAGTCTCTTTCTGTGCCTCTAAGAAACCCCAAGATCCTGTTTGTATGGCTGAGCCAAAGTCCACAGGTGGACAGGAAGGGTCTAGAGTCTTATACTATATATACTGCCTTTGAAAACAGCTTTCTGCATGGAGTTAGCCCTTATCAAATGATTTTGTCCTTGTTAATAAACACATGAATTACGTTTCTAAATCACCCATCCTCATAGTGGTGTAATTCTGTGAATGTTTTTTTTTTGTTGTTTGTTTGTTTTGTGATAGGAAAAAATTGTATATTAGCCATATCCTCAACTTTAGAATGAGCAAACCATTATTAGCAAGGAGACATCATCAACAATGAGTTGAATTCTTGGCTTTTTGGCTGGTTTTGGATCTGGCTTCTTGAGTTAGACTTGAATCCTACAAAAATCTTTATTTTCCACCCTCAATTACTAAGCAATATATCTCAGATTGATCTTATCTATTTTCATTCTGTCCCAGGAGATCCCAATTATAAAGAAACACCCACAAATGCCCTCTTTACTCTGGTACCATCTTAGCACAGCCTGGAGCCCCCTTCATTTGCTGGAGGCTGGTGTGCTATGATCTCCCTGCTTTGTTTCATCACAAACTGTGAATCATAGAACAACCTCAGCAGGAGACACTCATTCAAAATATACGGAAGGTAATTGAGATGTGACACTTCAACGGGTAATTGAAAAGCATCTACCTGTGTGTCAATCACTGTATTAGATGGAAGAGATTCAACACTGAGCAGAAGCATCATATCTGATGATGTGTAATGACATCATATCTTTGATTTTCAGCTGAGGATGCTCCAACCATATCCACAGCTGATAGCTGCATTAGCCATTACAGAGACATCGACAGGGAAGAATCCATTCCCAATCTCTTAACTGCCACTTTTCTGTCACTACCATCATCAGCCTATAAAGGAACTCCCACCCTTCACCAAAGCTAAGGCTCTACAACTGAACTCAGAGTTCCAGGAAACCAGCTGCTTGGGGATGGCAGAAGGAAAGCAGAAGCCCCTACCCCAGATAACTAGTGTGTAAAAAGAGACAACAGACTCCACAGTTTCAAAATCAGCTTGCCTTACGAAAAGAGTGATCTTTCCTGCCCCCTTCTCCATACTTAGCTACAAAAACCCAGCTTGAAGCATGTGATCTGTGCTCTCTTGAACTCTCATTGTGTTTCTGGGTTTTGTGCCTTGATCACAGTGTATCAGGGTCTGGAGACACTATCTCTCTGGCATTAAAGTTTGGTGGTTTAACTGTGATTGTCTAAATTCTCATATTTTAATTCTTCCTATCAACTTAATTCTTACTTGTCAATATAGCCTGAACCTTGGGAATCATACATCAAAACACCAAAATAATCAGCTTTACAAAATAATCATTTGCAGAAAGATTGGCACTGAGAATGTGATAGTAATTATAGATGTAGACTTGGTCTCTGAAGCTTTGAACAAGGTCCTACCATGCTGATGTAGCCTGTAGATTACCCAGCCCACAACATCTCCACCCAGTTACTCTCTGAGTGGCCAATACAGCAAAGAGACTCCCAGGTATCAATGGAAAAGTCAAATCTGTGTTACTCACATACACATGAAGTTGTGTGGTACATAAAATGGCATTTCATTTGGTTCCCAATTTAACAGTCTTCCCCCACATCCTTTCCAGCAGGAACTATAGAAATACTGATTAAGCAGCAATTAAACATCCTAACACTGTCATTATCTTTCCTTAAGTAGTCACTTCAGGCTCAAGGAAAGCTTTAACTAAAGCAGAATTTAATTTTCCAAGGGTGCAGGTACACTTTCAATTCTCCTGATTCTGTGTTTGTCAAAAGGAATTGAGAGTCTCATGTTGGTCCTAAGAGACTCTTCAGATTGAATGTGGACTCCATGGGGATGGAGCTTCTGTCTTTGTATCATAATATTTTCAATTTGTATCTCTATCCAACAGCCCAGCAGGATGTGCACAGTACATGCATGCTATAGGCTGTGCTGTACATTGGCACTCTCTTGGGGCAGCACCGATGATAGATTCTTATCTCCTGGATTGTAAGTGACATCTGCCCCTGACAAGTTGCCCTTTGTCAGAAATTTTAGTAACAGCAATGAGAAAAGTCCTGGATACCATCCAAAATGATGCATAGTCAATTTTTGCTTACCTTTTTATTGTTCATGGCTATGGTCTGGATTAGCATAAGAGCAATTTCAGAATATTGGAGACTATTTGTATCTGAGATGTTTGAAGAATTTTCCAAAATATCAAAATATCAAAAAGTACCAAAATATCAAAACATGTGGCATTCAGTCATTCACTCTATCATTTCCTGTGTTGTTTTAATTATTCAGACACTGTCTTCACTACCAAGTACATCTTAGGAAAAGGGGAAAGCAATGGGAGTCTACTCTAGGTCAGAAAGAACTGGTCAACACGATGCTCAATGTGACCCAAAACTGAAATAGGATGGGAGCTTTGGGATAGCACTGTGCAGCATGATGGAAGCTGGAGGACGGTCTTTGGTGTTAGACAAATCGCTCTTATTGGAGGACTGCTTTCATCATTATGGGAAGACAAGAGTAGAACAGGCAGCCTTACTAAGCTCAAGCATGGGAAAACTCTCTGGTTCATTCAGGGCTTGCCAAATCAAAACAGCCACACGATTGCTAAACTCATGATTAATTTTTGTTGTGGTTAATGTTTAGTAACATCATGATAGCACATCATTGTGAGCACAGGGATGGTTTTTTGACAATTCTAAGGTACTGTAGCCTGATTGGAGTTATTATTTTGTGCTTATACAATCATTAGTCTAAACTTTAATTAAGAACTGGCTTTGTAAAACAAAATAAAGTTTACCTAGAAGAAGTACTGAATGAATCAGTAAAGTCATTGTTTAAAAACAGTCCCTGAATCTAATTAAGAAAGAGTGTTTTGTGTAGAATCATCTACTGTTGCTTTATTTGGTCCCCATTTTCAAATTTTACAAAGAAAAACACATTTAACATGGGATGAATGTACTGTAATATATTCCCTATGCAAGTTGGAATGATGGATGGGCTCCAGGAAGACATAGCCAGTGTCCACAATGGACTTCAGATAATAGGCTGAGTCCTTGGTGTTTTGTAACCAACAGAAGTGAGTGTTTAATGAGCCCCTCTTACAAATGAGTAATTTCCACAATCTGTCAGGATTCTTTTGTTTGCTTTCCTTTATGCTATTCTATTTGATTTGGTTTCTTAGTTTTATAATTAGAAATCCTTGACAATGAGTTGAGGGGAAAGAGAAAACTCCTAAAAGGGAACAATCGGTAGAAAGAGGGGAAAATGCCTTTCAGAAAAGTTACAAAATTATCACTCATTACAGGAGGCAAGGAAAAGTATTTTGATTGAGTGATGACAGATCTGTCTCAATGGAATGAAAGTTGGTTGTTTCTTGTTAAACTAATGCAGCTTTTCAGAATTTTAAATATAGCTTTTTATGCCCCCGAGTCCAGGAAGCATTTTTTTAAAAATCTGGGCTACAGTATAAGCAGTAAGGTAATTCCTTGGGGATAGATACAGCCAGAAACCTCCTCAGCTGTGGCCTGGCAAAAGATGACTGAAAGTCCTGCTTTGAAGTTGTCTGACCTCTAGGCCAAAAGTGGCGAGTGCCCTGTGCCCGATCCTGCACAAAGTAAGAATAGGACACCCCCCATGGGATGTGCGGGCCTCTGTGCTGCTCTCTCAGATATAAGTCTGCCCATGTACACCTGGCTTTGATGCAAAGGCCAGAATTTTCAGACTGTTTTGCTCTGTCTCAGTGTTTGCCAGAAGGGCCACAGGAAGACCAAAACCATCTAAGTCAGAAGGATACATGCAGATCCACCAGCTTTAGGGTGGTTCCCATGACATCTTGAGAAGACTTCTGTGGTTTCATCTCTTGCCAATCAGAGCTCTGCTTCCCTTGGCCTGTGCAGATGGAGGAGTATTGTAGACCCTCATGCAGATCTTCAACCCATTGCCTCCTCTTACTCCATGCCCTGCCTCTTCTCTGGGTTCAGAGATTCCACCAGTACCAGATGGCCAGGTCTTAGGCCTCTGTTGCAACTTCCTCATGGTTACATTCTTTTCTCAGTCATTGTCATGGTCATTGTTACATTCTTTCTGCATCTCACAGACTTGTTGAACTTGACCCTAATTCTTTTGACTACTGTTAACTTTTCCCCTTTCAGAGCCTTAAACTCTGATTTCATCTGGCTCTTGTGTGGACATAGAGTAAATATGTGGGTGCTCTGCCTTGCATCTCAATCCCAGTTCTAATTCTCTTTAAAGAAATCTTTAGAAAGTATAATTGCCATTGATCTGTCTGCCCCATGTCTTATTCATTTATTCATTTAATGATATATGTTTGATGAGTTCTCCTTCTGGTTTTCAATATTATCATACTGTCTTCAGGGCAAGTGTTACTGCATAGTCAGAAACTATAGAATTATAGATGTGGTTTATACTCCATGCAAAGGAATATGTTGAACAAGTTCTTAGGAAGGGCTATAGCTTCAGCTCTGTCTTTATGTGTAAGACTTGCTTAGATGCCTCTTGATCTTAGCAAGTCAATTAAACTCTGAGAGCCCAGATTCTTCATATTGATGATTATAACCCAGGATAATGATGCTGATATCATAGGTTTACTGTGAAAATTTTAGAAGATTGTACATATGACAGGCTGTATATCTAATATATATAATGTATATATGATATGTACCACATTAAAATATATGACAGAATATGACATAATATATAAGTATATATAACAGGATATGTGTATATGAATGTATATATACATACAATTTATCAGTTTATGAATTGCATTACACATTACTCCAAACCTAGGGAAAATTTGAAAGAGCATATACTAATTTAGTCAATACATTAAGACATTTTTGGAGTGACTGTGAACATAATATGATAAAAGTTATCCTGAAAATACTTACCCATTGTTTATCAATTTAAGAAATTAGAGGGATCCCAGAAGAGAAAGACATGGTCTTTTCCTCGCTGAGGAAGAAAGAGATGCTGAGAGTGAAAGAGATGCTTGCCCGAGAGGTCTGAAGAGACTTCACATTTGTGAGGTCATTTTGGAAAAGGAATGCCTTAAAAAAAGATGGCTCCTGCCACCTAGATAGAATACCTGTATGAGTATCATTGGTAGAATGATTCTCCAAAGTTTCCCAAACCCATAGCTCTCAAACTCTGTAAATGTGTTAAATCACGTAGCAAGAGGGTTTGCTTGTTTGGTTTTTTTTCATATTTAGTAAAGGTTTGGGATTGCAATCAAGAAGACTTTCCTGGTGCACTTTGAAGTTTTAAATTTCATCATTCCCTAAAAGCTAACAAGTCCTTGATGATGGCATCATATTAATTCAAGAAAAGCAGAAGGCAGAGATGTTAGCAACGAGAAAGATTCAATGTGCTATTGCTGGCTCGTGGGTGGCCCAGGAAAGTAGGGTTACAAACAGCAGGGAGGGCGCTCCTCCAGCAGCCTGAGTAAGCCTGGATGTGGTCCTTCTCCAAAGCCTCCTACCATGAGTACAGCCCTGAAAACACCTGGGTTTGCCTTTGAGACAACATGAAGAAATATGAGACCTCCATATTTCTAGCCTATGGAAAGTTTAGTTAACTGTCAGTGTTGTTTCAAGCTGAAAATTTCTAATGATTCATGATGCAGAAATAGAAATGGGCTGAGGATATAGCTCAGTGGTAAAGCACTGGGAAGCATATGCAAGGCTCTGGGTTTGATCCAGTACCACCAAAAAAGAAAGGAAGAAAGAAAGAGAGAAAGAAAGAAGGAAAGAAAGAAGGAAAGAAGGAAAGAAAGAATGAAAGAAAGAATGAAAGAAGGAAGGAAAGAAAGAAGGAAAGAAAGGAAGAAATGTAATTGCAAGAAAAAAGTAATATGTACTTCAGGGTCTAAATTCATGAGCACTATCTTGGCTAGGTAAAGAGAAGTAATGAAATAAAAGGCCAAGTCACATTGAAAGGGAAGAGGTTTGTTGTTGATTTGCTGACAAGAGAGGAGTAGTGAGGAATTTAAAAGGAAGAAAGAATTTTGCATTAGTGAAAGAAAGACAGATTATGAGTTAGATAGCTGTGTAGTCTTCAGGAAAATGGTTGAGGTCACCACATGAACACACAGAGATAGGATGTGAGGAGATGAGGGATGGTGGGAGATGGGTGGGAGACACAGGTTTCTACCTGTGTGAAAAGTCGATGAAGCTGTGGAGCTGGGTAGTAAATTCAGAGACAGGCACATTTATCAGAGAGCATAGTCCTGATGGTAACTCAGATATTTATCCACTCCCTGCTCCATGTATCTTATCCATTCATCTTACCTGCTACAATAACTTTCAATTCTTAGGCTTGCAGAATTAACTGGGGTAATATATTCATTTTTAAGATTGGTAATTAGATGAAGTGATATCTGAGATCTTACATCAATATGTTGGTACCAAGGAATATTGTATTAAGACAGAATACCTCATTGCTTCAGCAAATCCTACCACTGATTAGATGCAAAGCATGGATGGAACTAGGTCTTCTGACCTCAGTTACTCTAGCCCACATGCAATTTCCTACCTTTAAGAGAAGACTGATTTACCACCTGGGTCTTTCTAATAAATATTTCCCAGGTAAAGGACTTGCCTCATAATCTTCAAGATAACATTCTTAATAAAATGTAAGCTGTGAGGGAAAATACTGATTGATTGTCAACTTGACACCATCTAGAACAATAGTTTTCAACATGTGGGTCACGACCCCCACAGGGACTGCATATCAGATATCCTCCATATCTGATATTTACATTATGATTCATTACATTAGGAAAATTACAGTTATGAAGTATCAACAAAATAATTTTATGGCTGGGGGTTCACCACAATGTGAGGAACTATTAAAAGGTTATAGCATTAGGAAGGTTGAGAACCACTGCTCTAGAGTCACCAAGGAGAGAATCTTCTAGGCATGCCTCTGAGCGATTATCTGTATTAGGTTAGTGGAGGTGGGAAGGCCCATCTCAAATGTGGGCAGCAAGATTCCCTGGGCTTGGGTCCTAGACTATGTAAAAAGGGGGAAGAATATTGAACACATGCAATCATCTCTCTCCTTACTGACTTTGGATGCAACATGACTGCCATCTGCTTCAAGTGCTTGCTGCCTCCCTTCTGTGCAGTGATAGACTTTACCCTGGAACCTTGAGCTAAGATAACCCCCTGCTTCCTTATGTCAGAGTCTTATGACAGTGGTAGGTCAAATAACTAATGCTTATGGTTATGAAGAAAGCGATGGCAAACTGCCTTTTTGGGTAGATGTAACTAAATGACATTAAACCGCTAATTCACCCCATTGTTTACTATCCATACACTAATTTATATCATTTCTTAGCATTAATTAGAGTATCTTTTAGCAATTTTACTAATAGGCAATGTTTTCAAGTTCAAATGGTGTCATTGTTCTCATTTAACCTTAACATAGACCGCAGCTAGGGGAAGCAGGGCCTCTCAGTCACCTGGGAGCAGTGAACACACTGCTTTCCATGGGGAAATTATCTGCAGTGTGTCACTTGAGATAGATATTCAAAATATTACCAACCCATTGTCAAACCACGCAATAAAATAATTTTCAAGATGCTATACATGAATTTCGCTTTTAAAATATGAACACGGAAAAGGGACGATATTGCTTATTTTAAGATAAAGAGGTAATTCTGCTATGAGTGGCACATTAGTCCCCTGATTATTGGTACTTTAAAAAATGCCGGGAGGGTGCTCAGAGTTTTATAGATGCAAACCTTCTTAATATGCTCTAAGAAAAACTTCCCAGGGTTATAAAGTTTTCCAGCATAATAAATTCAATTTTAGTCCCATTTGCTTGTCTATTTTTATTGTTTTTATTTATTCATAACTTGACATTCAAAAAATAATTCAAGATGTTTTATAAAGATGCATGTCTATGAGCAGAATAAAAACTTGGGGGATGTTGACAAAAAAGTTTTAAATAACAGAGGAAAGTGCCAGAAATCAAGCAGGGATAGCTGGTGGGTAAGGGGTCACATCAAAATTGTCCTCTTGTTCAAGGTGTCACATACTTGAGTCTAAGATTTGCTTAGGGAAAACATACCTCTTGTCTTTCATGTGTGTGTGTGTGTGTGTGTGTGTGTGTGTGTGTGTGTGTGTGTGTGT
>CABHPQ010159737.1:27483-54262 GCA_902168405.1 Peromyscus aztecus
TGTGTGTGTGTGTGTGTGTGTGTGTGTGTGTGTGTGTGTGTGTGTGTTTATGCTCATCTGTGCAGATGTACTTCTGAATAGGGCATCTGCATGTTTGTACATGAGTAAGTGGAGACCAAAGGATAACCTATACTTTGTTTCTTAGCTCCTACTCACATTGCTTTTGTCTTTGTTTTATTTTAAGATAGGCTGTCTTACTTTTCTAGGACTTGACAAACAGGCTTGGTTGGCTGTCCAGTGAGCTCCAGGGATCTACCTGTCTCTACTTACTTGCCTGCTCAGTGCAGGGAGGCACCACCATGCACAGCACTTTTTTTAAACGTGGGTACAGGAGCTCAAACTCAAGTCCTGTGTTTGCAGAGTAAGTCCTTTGCTGACAGAGCCACTGTCCAGCCCCTTTGCCTAGTTTGAGATCATGCATCAATTTCCTTCTGCCATTCACTAGGAGAATAGTTCTGTGTAATAACATGACTACCACTGTCTACAATATCCATATGCTCAGCATAGTCATCTGCACAGCCATGGATCTTCTGGTCTTCTTGAGCACAAGCAGTTGGCGTGATGTGAAGACACAATGTAAGGAACAGTTTATGCAAAGGTCTGTTGTGATGCTGTCCTTCGACCCAGGAGTATGTCACAGAGACAGACAGATTACTATGTTTCTGTCCTCCATGCTTTCCAGGGAAGTTCTTTTGGTTAGATGGCTTTTTAAAAGTCTGATGTAGGGAGAAGTCATGACTTTGTTCCTATCATTTGATACTTGTCATGTGAGCTTTGTTCACATTCAGGACCAACAGATTCAAGGTTATTATTAAATTTCCAACTCTATCCATTTTCCTGCAACTTTATGATTTTATGTTTTTGTTTTTGTTTTTGTTTTTTTAAAGAGCTGTTTGGATATTCATTCCTTTGTAGAGCTGGAAAATTTCTTGATACACTTTTATTGAAAATTATCCATGCTTTAGACTTTCTCTTAGCTGTTTCTTTTGCCCTGCATATTCTTATGCTCAGCCTCTTCCATAGGTCCCAGAGTTATTGGAAGCCTTGGGCACACTCATTGTTGTTTTCTTTATATGTATCTGTGTGTATTGTCTCTTCCTTGTCGTCCATCTCCACCATGCTGCCTTCTGCGTGGTCGTCTCTCTGGTGACACTCCTCACTGTTTTTCTCTTGGATTCTTAGACTCATTCCAGCCTTCCTTCCATTTTGATTCCTTTTCAGAGTCTCAAATTCCTTGATGAATTTGTCCTTCCCTTCGTGTTTTAATCTTTTCTTCCAAATTGCTAACTGTTTAATTCAGTTTTCTGACTTTCTTGCTGGATTCTGAATTGATCTCCTTACTTCGCTCATCGGTTTGTCTGAGTCCTCTGTCAGTTCATCTTTTTAAAAGCAGGACTCTGAAATATTTCCCTATTATCTCAGCCACTGTCACTTTGGTTTCTGGTACTGAGCTATGGTGATCTTGTGGAGACAATGGCTCTTTCCCCATCTTATTCGGTGTTTCGCTGTTGTTTTTTTATGCACCACTTAGGATAGAAGTGCCTTTGGGTTTTATTTTTTTCCCTGTTCTGTACTCTGTGTGTCTGTGTTATTTTTGCACAAGTTTTCCTGGTGAATTGTCTTTGTCTGGAAGTCTGTTCTCCATTTCTGTTTGTGTGGGAGGGGGTGTTGTTCTTTATAGAAACATGCAATGATAGGCAGCTGGTGTGTCATCTGTGTCCTGACAAAGTTCAGGGCATTGACTGGGAACAAATAGTGTAAAGTTATTTAGGGTCAATGGTCCTCATGTGGAAGTAGTGAAATCAGGAGAGAGTGAGAAAGTGGGGGATGGTTAAAGTATGAATGAGAAGGAAAGTATGGAGGTTAAATGTATGAGGAATAATAAGAATAACAAAACAAAAATATTATACAGTAGGTACAAAGAAATGAAGGACAACCATAAAAACTCATTCCAGCAAGGTATAAGCTAAAACAAAGCAACTAAGAAACTGAAGCACAAAAGTGTAAGTAAAAAATATAAAAATAAATGAGAGGAAATATTATGACCTCAATCGGTTTCTCTTCCTAGTTGGGTTGAATATGACCTCTGCCCCTGACCCTAACTTTTGTAGCAGTCTCTCTGAGGTGGGGCAGGCATCCATATGTCTGTCCCATGGAGGGGAGGTTTCATGGAGACCTCCAGCTGTTGCTGGAATTCTCCAGTCTCAGATGCCCTGGCTGCCACTCACAATTCTCCATTTGTGTTTTGCTGGCCATTCTTTCCACTCCAGGTCCTCTGAGCCTGAGGAGTTAGGGGATGTGAGAATCTGTTTATTCTCCTATTCTTGCTCCTATTGTAACAGGCATGGAGCTGAATCCATGGGGTGGGCTCTGTGACTGCCAGGTTTAGTGCCTCTGCAATGCATTGTACAGAGACACGTGGATAGTCACAGGAAAGGAGATGGTTTATTAAGTGGGGCACAGAGGAACCTTGAGGTGTGCCATTGGTTACCTGTGGCCTGATTTTAAGAAAGCAAAGGGAAAAGGGAACAAGGTAAAGTCTGCAGTGACCTTTTATGGGTCATTATCATAGTCCCACCTTTCCCAGACATCTGTAATGTGGGGTTTGCCAGGCATGCCCCCTTGGTTGAATGAAGCCCAGGTGGACTGAGGGCTGCTGGTCTTTCTAATATGTTACTCTCTGAAATGTCTTCCTTGGCTATTCTGTCTTCTCCTATCTCATTCTGCAGTCTGTCACGTGAGCATGGCCCAGTGCCAGGCTGTTCACTCGGGGGTACCTGTGGGCAAACACATGGGTTTTCTGTAAATCAATTGTCTGAGCTGAGAAGAGGGCTGGGCTTACAGAGGCCACTCAGAATTTAGAGTCTCGTGTGAAATATGTGGAGTAGAAGACAAGGGAATGAAGCAGGAGTTATGTTTTCTGACCTCTCTGTTATATCGTTTCTATTTCTTACCAATGCCACACTGTGCTGATTATTTCGCTCTTTATTGGCTTGAAGTTGGCTTAATGTCAATTCTCCAACTTTGTTCTTTGATATTGGTTTAGTATTTCTTTTTCAAATTTTAAAAAATTCCTTGACAATTTGACACATGTATGTAGTAGATTTTGGTCATTTTTTTTTTTAACCATCCCTCCTCTTTCTCCCCCAAAACACTTCTTCCTCGCAAGTCCCCTTCCTACTTAGATGTCTTTTACCCACTGAGTTTAATTATAGTAGCTTGCATGAGCAAAAGTTGGGGACTGTTTACTTAAATATGAGAAAGTTAGCAGTGGCAGGTAATTGAAGCTGCAGGGAGCTTACGGGATGTTCTAATATTTTTTCTTTAATTATTTTTCAATTATTTATCTTATTTTGACATTACAATATAATTACATAATTTCCCCCTTTCCTTTTCTCATACTTTTTAAAATAAAAATTCCCTTTCCATGTAACTGACAACAATAACAACCACTCTGCAATCAACCAACCATAAGTTTCCCATGGTCCTTCAGTAAGGGGTGTGGCCTAATGAGCCTGAGTTTCCCACGGTCCTTCAGTGAGGGGTGGGACTTAGTGAGCCAGAGTTTCCCATGGTCTTCAGTAAGGGCTGTGGCCTAATGAGCCTGACTTTCCCATGGTCCTTCAGTGAGGGGTAGAACCTAATGAGTCTTCCCACTCATGAGGAACCTACAAATGATGAGCCAAGTTTGTGTATGTATTTGGCAAGTAATTACAGCTGCAGAGTGCTTGTGGGCACATTCAATAGTTTTCTTTTATTCTTTTTTATTATTTCTTTTTTTTTGAGATTATAATTAGGTCATTTCTCCCTTCTCTTTTCTCAGATTTTTAAAAATAAAATGTCCTCTTCTGTGTAACATTTAGAATCACTTTTTTTTTTTTTTTTTTTTGGCTTTTCGAGACAGGGTTTCTCTGTGTAGCTTTGCGCCTTTCCTGGAACTCGCTTGGGAGACCAGACTGGCCTCGAACTCACAGAGATCCGCCTGCCTCTGCCTCCCGAGTGCTGGGATTAAAGGCGTGCGCCACCACCGCCTGGCCTAAAATCACTTTCTTTATATCCAAACAATAATTTAATAGAATTTTGATTAAGATTTTCATAAATCTTTAGATGGAATGATCTAAATATGAGGGACTGCTTATGGATAGTCACAGTATCATATTTTCACAGTTTGGATGTTAGAACTGATTTATCCATTGAAGATGGAGTATGGAAGTTATTTTCAGAAAGTAAAATCATACAGTCCAGCTAGTTGCGTGCGGTAGGTTATGCCTGCAATCCCAGCACTTGGGAAGCAGAGGCAAGAGGGTTATGTCCTGGCCAGCCTAGGCTACATAGGTCTGCAGAATCAAACTGTCTTGGTCACACCATGGTCAGGTAAATAACCATCTTGGCCCTGCTTCTAAATGATGGCCCTGGAGAAGTCCTTTCTGTTTGACAGGACAGTTTGGTGAGTGACATGACTCCTATTGATGGAATCTTATCATAGAATGATCTCTCCACAAGACTACACTGCTCCTTAAATTCAAGGTGACTGAAACCTCCTGAGGAACAGCCCAAGGTTGGCTTCTGACCTCCACACATACACACACACATGTACACATGCACATGAGGGACACATGCACACACATGCATGCACATACACACAGTCACACATGTACACACACATGCACAAATGCTGATAAAACAAATTATAAATCAAACATGAAGGCAAAATTAAGATGATTTCATATATTTTGTACCTTGTAACCTTCACTATTTTATTTTCAGAAAATTCTCCTTAATTTGGGGTTCGTGATACTTTAAGGGACACCTGCTTTGTTTTTGAAAGCTAATACTGTAAATAAAATAAGATCATAAGCTCAAATAATTTTACTTATGATTAAGCAGTTAGAAGTTAGAAGTTAACTCTCAAGTGTTGGACAGATTTAATATGATTTTAAAACACTTTGGTGGAGATACCAACCAAAGTATTAAAAGGCTCTTGTTTTAGAGGATAGGGTATGCTGTACATAAATCACACCCACTGATTCCTACATCGTATGCTCACACAGAGATTCTATTACCCATTTTAAGGGAGAGAATGGTGTCAAATATCCATTACTGACAAACCTGCATATTGAATAATGTGGATGTAAATGAACTTCGAGTGGACCCTGATTTTGATGAGAAGGCTACAGTGACCTTCATCTAATGATTCCAGGTCATGGTCTGAAATGAGAGGGAAGCATCACTCTTCACCAAGGACACTCAGGATGGCTAGCATGTGGCACCCTGGTGGTTGGTTTTTCTTTGTCAAAGACATGAAAGTTAAATAAGTTGCCAACTTGTTAAAGTCATCTCAACAAAAGCCAGGAAGATGGCAGGGTCATCGCCTTTGGGGGTTGCGTGCTTGCTGTGTCATTTTTATGACATCTCTGGGAGAATGCAAATGAAGGTCTGTGAGTTTCCAAGACCCATCCCTTCCACTGTCCATTCTCCAACTGACAGAGTGTCCTTGGGCTTCATACTGGGAAGTATGACAACAACTACACTGTGTGCCTTCTTGCCCCAACCCTCTTGGCATCTCTATGACACTACGACAAATTCCACCATGCATTCTTGGGGCTTGGAGACGTAAGTCACAAACATAAAATAGACTCTATTTCCATTGGCTATAGTCTACAATGCACATTCTTTCTTGTCTTAGTTTGGTTGTCTTTCTGGTCATTTGAGACATTTCCCTATGATAAGATCCCACCAATAGGAGTCATGTCACTCACCAAACTGTCCTGTCAAACAGAAAGGACTTCTCCAGGGCCATCATTTAGAAGCAAGGCCAAGACAGCTGTTACCTGACCACTGTTTGACCAAGACTGCTTAATTCTGCAGACCTCTTACCCCTGCTACAATTCTGTCTCTAAACCTAACGGTCGTGTCAGCATCCCAGAGAAAGATTGCAGTACTTTGCATTTTCCCCAAATGGCCATTTTTATTAAATTCTTTTCCTGTATTTCATACTTATATTTGCTTTTTGTTGTTAGTTTTTGTTTTAATTTTGGGAATAGATCTCATTATGTATCCTCAGGCTGACCTTAAACTTATGGCAGTCCTCCTCTCTAGGCTCTCAAGTGCTGGGATTACTAATGTGAGCCACCACATCTGGCATCACAATGGTGTGTGTGTGTGTGTGTGTGTGTGTGTGTGTGTGTGTGTGTGTTCATGTGGGTACATGCATATCCGGATGTGTGTACCTCATAAAGAGGCCAGAGTCAACCCCAAATGTTATTCCTCCAGAGCTGACTACTTTGCTTTTTGAGACAGGGGTTGACACTGGCCTGGTACTCCCTACATAGGTTAAGTTGGCTGATGGGTGAGACTCAAGGTTCCATGCCTATCTCTGTCTCCCTGGTGCTGATACTACAAGGATATGCTACAACTCTTAGCTTTTATGTAGATTATAGGAATTGAACTCAGGTCCTCATGCTTTTATGGCAAGCACATTACTGTCCATCTCCAACACCCCTAGCCTTTTATTATTAATTTTATTTGCATTTTGTATCGAGTGGCTGGATGTGACATGTTGAAATTCCTGGAAGTGAGCATCTCTGGCATAGGATTCCTGTATATAACTCAGAATGCCTTCAATTTCTATAAAAATTACATTTTATTATTATGTGTGTTGAGTGTAGCATTCTATGGGATCACTTTGAGGCAGATTAGCATCTCTCCTTTGGTCCTTTGGCTACATCTCCCCATCTCCTCTCCCTATATGTCTTCGAAACTCGTCAGGTGGCCAGCTGCTGACAGCCCTTCCTTTCTGCCAGCTTCACTGGAGACTCGGAACTTTTCTGAAATATCCTCCGTTATTTCCTATGCTTCTAGGAGGGCACTAGCTAGACATATTCTCAGCCTGCTCTCTTGATCCAATTTCCACTTTATTCTCTAAAGAAACCCTTGTGTCAAATTAAAATGCAATTATTTTCTTATCTTGATAATACCCTGTAATTTCTCTAATGTGGTTTCCGAGGCATGATAAAAGCAAACGGGTCTCTCATCTCTGACAGCAGCTGCAAACCAGAGGGACCAGAGTTGAATATGTCAAAGATTTGACACGGATGCATATTAGGCCATCTTCAACTCCACCAGGAAACATCATCCTTCCTCAATGAGGTTCTAGGGACCAGCCATTTCAATTAAGTTGTTTGTATTACCAAGCCCGCTCAATCCAGCACAGGCCTAGCTGCCCCATGCGACAGCATAATGGGCAGGTTAAATG
Organism: Peromyscus aztecus; assembly: GCA_902168405.1. Taxonomy (NCBI): domain Eukaryota; kingdom Metazoa; phylum Chordata; class Mammalia; order Rodentia; family Cricetidae; genus Peromyscus; species Peromyscus aztecus. The sequence continues at coordinate 34,739 of CABHPQ010159737.1, forward strand.
ACAAAGATAAGTCATCCTGTCTGGTCACATAAGCATTCTTCAGCACTCTACATATGCATTCCTTTGAGACCCAACCCCAATGCCACTAACTGTGGAATAGCTTGCTCACTCCATACATGGCTGAATATTGGAGCTTTGACTGTTTTCTCAAACTGTATCCCAAGCCGATAGGTCACACCACTCTGGATTATACTCAATCTGTTTCACTTTTTCATTGTCCTGACCTTGTATTGAATCTGAACACTGAGAACAAGAATAATGGACTGTCTATTCATCTCTATCCTTCAGAAGAAGTGGTTGCCAATGGTCCATTACATAGTGAGTATATTGGAATTAATAAATACATATTAATAAACACACAATGCAATAAACACACCTGTGCATTTACATATAAAGCCAGCTATACAGAAAACAATGTATTTGTATATAAAACACTTCCATTCTGGTTTTTATGAGACAGGGTCTCAGATAGCTCAGGCTGGCTTAGAACTCACTATGTAGCTGAGAATTATCCTGATCTATGATCCTCCTGTCTCCATCCTTACCTCCTGTGTGCTGGTTTACAGACATGTGCCACCACCAACATCTTGTTTCATGATACATGTGTATATAAAATGTACATGAAAATGTACATGTGTATGAAAGAGCTTTAGCTTCTAGGTGTGTTCAGTACATGTTTTCAACAATATTTCTTCCCAGTAATCATTTAAAGACTCATAAAGTGAAATTACATGGGCTTGCTTATCATGAAAACTATACTGAGTAATTATAATACAGGGTGTGTAGTTGAGCTATCTCATCATATGGCTCTATATAAGCTTCACACATATTTGTACATATACATGTGTACACACAGTGTTTACAAGTATGTGGACTGATTAAAAACATACAGGGAGGGAAAAGGAGAGTTTCATACTTTACTATTGGGAGAAATTGGGTGTTGATGCCCTGTAAAGTTTATGGGATTTGGTTGCTTTGGCATTTTATTTTGTTTTCTGTGAGTTCTTCTCAAGGTCATGGATTTTTCAGAGGAAAATCAAACACCATGTACTTAGAGAACCCAGGACCTTTAAATGCACCATGAGTATGCATGAGGAGCATGCAGGTTGGGGTTTGATGGGGTTTTGTCCACGGTTCATCTGGTTTTGTTCTATTTTAGGGTGAGGACAGAGGGTCTTAATAAAGTTGGTAAAAAAGGAGAGTCTTTTTGGTATTTGGTTGTTTATCTCCAAACATTAAAACAGTCTTATATTGATGTATGAGAACAAATGAGAGGAACAGGATTCATATTCAGGAGCACTTAGGCTCTAGGAACTGAGTTGAAGCAAAGACACTATGTCTGCCATTTGAAAATTTGGATTTCTTTTCTGAGATAGGATCTTGCAAGCAGATAGCCCTGGCTTGCCTGCAACTTGTTATGTAGACCAGGATAGCCTTAAACTCACAGCCACCTACCCCTGTCTCCTTCTTGAATCCTGAGATTAGAGGCTTGTGACACTACTCCAGCCTTTGAGAATATGGGTTATAAGCACACTTTTCAGAACTGTGTTCAGTTTAAGTAACTACATGTAAGATATTTTTTGAATGTGACAGAAATGTGCCTCAGAAAGGCTAAGATCCCACAAAAGGTTAACAGAAGACTGATAGCAACTTCTCCCTCCGTGCCTAGAACAGGTAGACTGTTAGTGTTTGGTCCAACCATCCAGCCTTAAGAGAAAGTGCACCTTCTGCCTGAAGATAAGATAGGCAGTTATCTTGCAGAATCTTCCAAAAGTCTTTGATACAAATGACTTAAAAATTAAGCTGAAATTGCCCTTTAACAACAAGATACCTGGAGAGTCTAAAGAGCTGAGAAGCAATTTGTATTACAATGATATCATCATGTACCGACAGCTCTAGAAATCACAACAGCTTGTAATAAAAGAAACAGATCCTTGGAAACAAGGAGGCCCCTCAACAACGCCTGATTCATACACTTCTTTCTTTCAGGTCTTAGGGCAACAAGTATACATGAGGAAGAGTTTTAAAGACAAATCCTTACTGGTGTTGGGTGGGTGTGCGTCTTTGCAGTTTTAGTTCTTAGGTATTGGGATTGTCTCCTCAATTAGTCAATGATAATCGTTTCTTCATTTCTTCCCAACCATGCCTCTCCTGCAGTTCATCTGTATTATATTCAGCAGTTAAAAGCCACATGCAAATCCTGCCACTGCTGGATTCTGTCTCATTTCATTGAGATGACAGGTAACAGCAGGGCAAACCTTGACATCGCTCTTTCTACAGAGGCTAGGGACAGTGATTTTCAAGGATGCCAGAGATCCCTTTATTCATGTGCCTTTGACAGTTTGTAATTACAGAGTCCTGAAAGTCCATATGGAATGTGCTCAAAATGTAGATCTCAGAAGATTAAATTATCTTAAAATCCTATTATTATCCTAGATAGGTGTGTCATGGAAAATTTCCTTTCAGGGTAGAAGACCGGTGTGTCCATGTTTTATCCAACCAGATAAACTGGTAATGCCACATAGAATTGCTGAGCTACTAACCACTAATTTGAGAGTGTTTGTGTAAACGCATCTGTATAAGTTCACCCCAATCCAATTATCTGATTTGACACAACATCCTTCTAACATATTCTCATACATATAATCCACAATAGAAACTAGTAGAAATCTTTTGTTTTTTTCCCCTGTATCCCAACTATCTCTTTCTTTAGTGGACTTTGTGCTTCTCCCCAGGGCTTCTTAGAATCTGCTTTTAATTAGTCCCCCAAGACAGTGATGATCACTAGAGGTCACCAGGTGAGGAGCTGATACCTCATTTCAAAGTAGTTGTTCCTGTAAGGTTATCAGAAGGTCTTCAAACAAGGGAAGACTATTGCCAGGGCAGGATGATGGGGCCCAGGGGAAATTTTCGGGTTCCAAATCTCAATTGGCAAGTAATACTGAAGTGGAGAGGACTTGTGAACCCAAACTGACTATGCCTTTCAACCTTAAATATGTGTATAAACTGTGGTCCAATTTTCAGCTGCTTCCACACTCTCTAGAATGTCATTACTTTGACTATCCCACAAAATCTCTGTAGCTTTTATATTGTGCCTTGAGCTCATTCTTTACCACTTTTTAGAAGGTCTTTGGTAAGCCAGATGCAGAAGCCAAGTCACTTCTGTCAGTATCTTATACCAGTTGAAAATAACTAAGGACATGGCACCTTATGCTTCCCCAAATGTACATTTAATCCCCAGCACTGATAATAGTTATGCAATTGTGTGTTAGAAATTGTCCCAAGGTCCTTTTCCTTGCAGGTACTGGACCATAGCTTAATTTATCTGTATCATTGCAGCATCTGACCCAGGGTCCCTCTTTGAATGTATACTTTTTGATACCAAATGCTTTTTTAATCTAGATCATGACTGATACAGAAACAGCTTGAGGTGCTGCAGTCAGAAGGGATTTAAAGTGAGGGATCCATCACAGGCACATCGGATGCCCTAAATGATAAAGGGGAAGTGCTGAGATTTAAAAACCACAATATCCATACAGGACAAATGAAAAGGACAAAGGGTTAGCAATCAACAATACCCCAAAAGGAAAGTTCCCTCTGCTATTCACCAAGGCCCTCCCAGACTTGCTGCGTTTGTCAGACGTCTGCTCATGTTCTGCCTTCTTCAGCACTCAACAATGGCTTCCGACACTACAGTACAGCTCTCAGCAATGGCTTCCCTCACTATGGTACAGCCATTCTGCTGCTTGACCTTTCTAGGCAAAGGTTGAGCACCATTCACGCCATTCCCTACATTCCATTACTTCTTTTTTTTTTTTTTTTGGTTTTTCGAGACAGGGTTTCTCTGTGTAGCTTTGCGCCTCTCCTGGAGCTCACTTGGTAGCCCAGGCTGGCCTCGAACTCACAGAGATCCGCCTGGCTCTGCCTCCCGAGTGCTGGGATTAAAGGCGTGCGCCACCAACGCCCGGCCCATTACTTCTTTTGAAGATTTCTCTCAACTTCCTTGTGGTCCAATGGTGTCGGTGGTGCTTTCCAGTCTCTTGGAGGACAGAATGGCTGTGTATTAATGATCAATGCATTGGTTTTTCATAGGTTTCCTTTTTTAAGATTTATTGTATTTTTTTTAGTGTATGAACATGTGTGTGTGTGTGTGCGCGCGCGCGCGCGCGCGCGCGCACACACACACACACACACACACACACACACACACACACACACGCGCACACGCGCATGTGTGTGCTAATGCCCTGGGAGACCAGAACAGGGCACTGCATCTACTGGAGCTGTGGTAAGCTACCTGAAGAGGGTTCTGGGAATCGACCTCCAGTGCTGTGAAGGAGCCAGCAGCACTTTGAACCACTGAGCTGTCATGCCAACACCTTATCGGTTTCTTTTCCTGATGGAATGTAAGGACTCCTCAACTGAGCAGAACCGTTTACATAGGAGTTTTCAGCTGTCATCCCAAGACATACGGGCACGGGTTTCATAGGTGAGCACACTGCTGATTACTTCCTCCAGCTACCCTGTGAATAGAGAGATGTACGATGCTTCATATGCTCCAATGTTAGAACTAAAAAGATTTTTTTTCAGACTTTCCAAATCTAGACCAGAATAATACATCTCTTTGACTTTTGACCTTACAGGGAAAGAATCAAAGTAAGTAATTCTGCTGGGTACCCTCCTGGTAAAAGCTCACACGTCAGTTTGGATTCCTTTTCCCTCAGCACTTGACACATTGCATAGAAAATTGACCTCTTCCTTAATCTACCTCCCTCTTGCACCTGCCATAGTCTGTTAAAAGTCACTGGATTACTAGACAATGAGTAATGACCACAATGACAGAGGGCTACTACTGACTACCTTGCTCAAGACTGTTCCCAACACACATTGCCACGTCTATGTTTATTCTCACAACAGTTCAACGAAGTGATAGGATGGTCTCAAATGAGGAAGCTGAGGTGGAGAGAAAGGGAACATGTTTTTCTTGTCCCATGTTTCATCTCTAATAAGTATTATTACTTCAAATAACAGCACTCACTTTCTTCTAGGATGAAAACTCTCCCTCTCACACACACATCCAGTGCAGATTTGGCAAACAGTCAAGAAAGCTTTCGTGCCTGCCTTAAATAGGAAATGTATAGACACATTAATAAATTATTTTGCTAAGAGAACATACAATAATAGGTGTCCATGTGTGAGAAGGGGAATTAGCCTATTGCAAGAAATAGCTTATCACACTTAAGTTTTTCTATTTATTAAAATGACTCAGCATTTTCAGGCATAGAGAAGTTCAGAATTATCTGAAACTTATTTTTAGTTAGCTGGTGCTACGGATATTTCTTGGAACTAGTAAAATTTCTAACATACATCTCAGTTGCTCAAATCGTTGGCATGATCTCCTATGTGGATGAATTTCATATTTAAAGACAGATATAAATAAATACATATTCACAATGCTAACCTCTCCTGGGGGTAAATATCAAGTATTACCAAGGTCCCTTGCTGTCTTAGACACTTAGGATGATATGTAACACTTTTCTCACTGTAAACACAAGGAAACTTGTGTCTCTCTGTCAATTAAGCATTCTAAATTCCATTTTTCATCCAGGGGAAAACTAGGATATATCATGTCTTCTGGGGGAAAGTTCTCACAGCTAGATGACTAAATAACCTTTAATATTCTGGCATTTCCATCTAGCTAGTTATGATGCCTTATGATCTAATTAGCATTTGGTATTTGGTATCTCCAGTGACTAACAAGACCGTCCAAATTAAAGCACTTCAGATTCTAATGTCTTGTTAGAGAATTCTATTAAAATGGAAGGGAAACACTGGCTGCCTCCATCCCTCATGCTTTACCTTTGGGTTTATTGGTGAATGTTTAATCCTCCAATGAAAACTTAATGACCTCAGAATGTCACCTGCTGCAGTGTCTCAGATCCCCACTGAGCTCTAACAGTGTTAAGAATCTGAAAATTTTCAACTTCAGTTGTTGGGAAAAAAGTTTAAAACCTGAGTATCAAATCCAGCAGCCAGTCTTTTTGATGTATTCTATAAACTGTTACAAGGAAGGCAATATAAGACTCTCTAATTCCTATGGCCTTTTAAAACTGCAATCAGTTGGGGCTGTAAAGATGGCTCAGTGGTTAAGAGCCCTCACTGCTCTTGCAGAGGACCCAGGTTTGGTTACTAGCACCCACTTGCTGTGCATAATTGCCCACAACTAGCTCCAGTTCCAGGGGATCTGATGCTCTCTTTTGATTGCATAGGTACCAGGCATGTATGTGATGCACATACATAATGTAGGCAAAACCTGTGTACACATAAAATAAATAAAAATCTTTTTAAAAGCCTGTAAATCTTTGAAATTAAGTTTACACAACATTTTTCTATGAGCTGTTTACGATAAATTTTTACACCCAGAGACACAGGCATAGGCACTCAGGTACACATATACATGCTCACATAGATCCATACACACATTTCTTATGAAATACTGAATAAAGTGTTACTACTTAAATTTTACCTTACAAGTGCCTTCAGAACTTTTAAGTAAAAATTATGAAATAAATGGTTCAAAACCTGGCTATAATGAAGCATCCCAAGGAAAGAAAGATAGGAACCTTTTGATGTTCTAGGAAATACTCAATCACCCTGTATCCTTAATATACATATTGCACAGAAACAATGTATCCAAAGACAATAAGCAATTATTAAGCAACTTTTTTTTTTGCCATGGAATAATCTCCTTCCTATGAGCCTTAGTTTTCTCTTTCTGAAAGGAATATCTGCTTTCTTAGATGTATACGCTGTCAAAACCCGCAAATACCAGGTCTGTATGATCAACAGAACAAGTTGGGTTGGGATAAAGGGCAAGGACACAAGAAGAACATGGAGTTCCTGCTGCCCTCAGGAAGTTTGGTATTTACTGGGGCAAGACACGGGGGAACTGGGAGCCTACATTGCCAGACATTGGGCAATTCTCTGGGGCAGACTTTCCATAGAATTAATGGTTTCTCCCCAGCTGCCTTAGCTGTGAAATCATAGCCACGGTGGCAGAGGAATTGTAATTGAAAATTCAGAAGGCACAGTTAAGGAGCATTGGCTTTGAAAGTTATTTTCTTCCAGAAAAACCAAGGTGAGGTCAAGCACAGAGTGCCTGGAGAATTTTCAAGTAACCAAATCCAAGGTATTTGCATAATTAGGTAACCATAATCTCTGTCATTCTCAATGAAATGTGCAGTAATCAGAAACATTGTAGGACAAAATAAGTTCACTGTGAAGATTCTTATCTTTTTGGCACAATTCTGTGGGTTTTTTTTTTGTTTTTGTTTTTTTTTTTTTTTTTTTTTTTTAAGCAATTAGCCCAACAGCTGTGGCAGAGTGGAATACTGTCACAGAGTGGAATATTGTGATATTGTGATTATCTGAACAGGATTGGCCAGCGTGCAGAAAAACCCAGGAAACACACAGGGGGATTTCAAATATGGTAAAGGGAAAAAAAAAGCAAGATTTAGGATAAAATTCATCTCCTTGAAGCCTCTACCTAAGAATTTCCTAGTCTCCCAGGAAGAAAGTATTAAAAATTAATTTTAAGACATTATATAGTGACATATCTTATATTTGCAAATATGTATGTGTTTATATTTAAATTACAAGTACAGTTACATTAATATATATACCCATGAATAAATATAATAAATGAACGACAGTTATTTTGCCATTATCAATTTGCCTCAGTTCTTAAATATTCCTTCTTATTTTTGAAAGATTCATTGTATTTTTATGTAATTTGGAATATATATAAAAGTGTACACATATTTTTACAATATTTTTGTTTTGTTTTTACATTCCAACCAAAGTTCCCCTCCTTCCCTCTTCCCAGTTCCTCCCTCCACCTCCCTCCACCCCATCCACAACTCCTTCGCTGTTTCTCTTTAGATACAGGTCGGCATCCCATGGATATCAGCCAGCCGTGGTATGCCAAGTTGCAGTGAGAGTAGGTACCTCCTCTTCTATTAAGGTTGGATGAGGCAACCCAGTAGGAGGAATGGGTCCTTAAAACAGGCTACAGAGTCAGAGACAGCCCCTGCTCTCACTGTTAGGAGTCTTACAGGAAGACCAAGTTACTCACCTGTAACATATCTGCAGAGGATCTAGGTCAGTCCCTTGCAGGCTCCCTGGTTGTCAGTTCAGTCTCTGTGAATCTCTATGAGCCCAGGCTAGTTGGATCTGTGGATTTTCTTGTGGTGCCCTTGACACCATTGAGTCCTACAATCATTCCTCCCCATTTTCCACAGGATTCCCCAAGCCCCGCCTAATGTTTAGCTGTGGGTTTCTGCATCTGTTTCCATGAGTTGCTGGGTGAAACCTCTCCTATGACAGTTGGGCTAGGCACCAGTCTATGAGTATAGCAGAATATCATTAGGAATCATTTCATTTACTTTTTTTTCCCATTTGTGTTTAGTTCTATCACACTTCTGAGTCCTGGCCCTCAACGGAGAACTCCCTCTCTGGGTATGGGTCTCCAGATTTGTCAGTCATTAGTTGGTCACTCTCACAATTTCTGCACCTTCTTTACCCCAGCACATTTTTGTAGGCAGGACAAATTGTGTGTCCAAGGGTTTGTGGCAGGGTTGGTGTCCCAGACCCTCCACTGGAAGTCTTGCCTGGTTACAGGAGATGGCTAATTCAGGCTCCCTATCCCCTATCACTAGGAGTCTTACCTAGGGTCACCCTCATTGATTCCTGGGAGTTTCTATTGCTCTAGGTTTCTAGCTCATCCAAGAGATGCCCTAGATTCTAGTTTTCTCTCCCAGTGCTCTTTCCCACCATTCTCCCCATAGCCGATCCTTCCTGTTCCCATCCCTATTCTCCCTTCCAGGTCCTCCCCCGATCCACTGGCAATGTCCATTCTATTTCCCCTTCACATTGAACTTTATGCATTTCCCCACTTGAGTTCTTGTTACTTAGGTTCTCTGGGCCTGTAGTTTGCAGCATGGTTCTCCTTTACTTTGCAGCTAAAATTCACTTATGAGTGAGTACATACCATGTTTGTCTTTCTGGGTTAGGGTTACCTCACTCAAGATGATCTTTTCCAGTTCCATCCATTTGCCAGCAAATTTCCTGATGCCATTGTTTTTAACAGCTGAGTAAAACTCAATTTTGTAGATATACCACATTTTATTTATCCCTTCTTCAGTTGAGAGACATCTAGATTGTTTCCAGTTTCTGCCTATTGTGAATAAAGCTGATATGAACATAGTTGTGCAAGTGTCCTTGTGGTGTGGTTGGAGTGTCCTTTGGGTACATGCCAGGAATGGTATAGCTGGGTCTTGAGGTAGATCAATTCACAATTTTCTGTGAAACCACCATACTGATTTCCAAAGTGGCTGTACAAGTTTGCACTCCCACCAGCCATGGAGTGTTTCCCTTGTTCCACATCCTCTCCAGCATGAGCTGCCACTTGTGGTTTTGATCTTAGCCATTCTGACAGGTGTAAGATGGAATCTCAGGGTCACTTTGATTTGCATTTCCCTGATGGCTAAGGATGTTGAACGTTTTTTAAAATTGTTTCTTGGCCATTTGAGATTCTTCTGTTGAGAATTGTCTGTTTAGATCTGTACCCCATTTTTAATTGGATTATTTAGTTTGTTGATGCCTACTTTCTTGATCCAAATATATAAATTTGGCTATTAACCCTCTGTCAAATGTGGAGTTGATGAAAGTCTTTTTCCATTATGTGGTCTCCCTTTTTGTCCTATTGACGGTGTTCTTTGCCTTGCAGAAGCTTTTCAGTTTCATGAGGTCCCATTTGTTAATTGTTGATCTTATTGCCTGCACAAATGGTGTTAAGTTCAGGAAGTTGTCTCCTGTGCCAATGCGTTCAATGCTATTCCCATTTTCTCTTCTATCAGGTTCAGTGTAACTGGATTTATGGTGAGGTCTTTGATCCACTTGGACTTGAGTTTTGTGCAGGGTGATAGATATGGATCTATTTGCATTCTTCTACATGCTGACATCCAGTTATGCCAGCACCATTTGTGGAAGAATTTTCTTTTTTCCATTGTATAATTTTGGCTTCTTTGTCAAAAATCAAGTGTTCATAGGTGTGTGGATTTACATCTAGGTCTTTGATTCAATTTTATTGATCAACCTGTCTGTTTTTATGCCAATACCATGCTATTTTTATTACTATAGCTCTGTAGTAGAGCTTGAGATCAGGGATGGTGATACCTCCAGAAGTTCTTTTATTGTACAGGATTGTTTTAGCTATCCTGAGTTTTTTTTGTTTTTCCATATGAAATTGAGTATTGTTCTTTCAAACTCTGCAAAAAATTGTGATGGAATTTTAATGATGACTGCATTGACTCTTCAGATTGCTTTTGGTAAGATGGCCAATTTTACTATGTTAATCCTACCAATCAATGGGCATGGAAGATCTTTCCATCTTCTGATACCTACTCTGATTTCTTTCTTCAAATACTTGAAGTTTTTGTCACACAGGTTTCTCACTTGCTTAGTTAGAGTTATCCCAAGATATTTTATATTGTTTGTGACTATTGTGAAGGGTATTATTTTCCTGTTTTCTTTCTCAGCCCATTTATCATTTGTATATAGTAGGGTTACTGATTTTATTTTTTTTAGCTAATCTTGTGACCTACCATTTCACTGAAAGTGTTTATCAGTTGTAGGAGTTCCCTGGCAGAATTTTGGGGTTGCTTATGCATACTATCATATTATCTGCAAATAATGATACTTTGACTTTTTTCTTTCCATAAAGATTCATTTTAATTTTTATTATGTGTATGTGCTTGCATCTATGTGTGGGTATGGGCATGTGTGTGCCAGTGTCTACAGAGACAAGAAGGCATCAGATCTTCTGGAGATGAAGTCACATTTGGTTGTGAGCTGCTACAAGTTCAGCACATTCAGTCTCTTATTTTAATGAAAAAAAAGGGAGAAATCAGACACACAGAGCCAATCACCATGGCCTACCAAAGGCATATCTAATAAATCTTTTAGGCCTTTTCTGATTGAGTTACCTCAGTGGTGAAATAGAGATAATGATGTTATCATATCTCACATTTTCTTTTAAGAGTAAGTATGATAAATCTAGTGGTGTGGTTTGGACAAGCAATATCTCCCACAACCTCGTATATTTAAGTATATTTAAACACTTGGTTCCCATATGCTTAGGCTTTTTGGGAGGATTGTGCAACCTTGATGAGGTGGAGTCTTGCTGAAGGAAGTGTATTTGCAGAGGCAGGTCTTGAAGTAGCCTGGATCTACTTCCTACCTGTACTTTGCTTGTTGTCTGCTAAGATATAAACCAGCAGCAATCACAGATTCCTGTTGCCATGGAGCACCTGTCCCTATGACTCCCCTGTTGTAGTACACTGAATCCCATTATATAAACCAGAATGGTCAGTGTTTGGCCAGGTGTTTGACCATAGTAATAAAAATGAGAAGAAAAATGAATACACCCTGTTGTACACTTGCTAGGATCTAGTGTAAGCCTGTTATATGTGTAGTATCACCATAATGTGTCTTATTATTTTCAAATTTAATATAATGGGAATACTACAAGAAGTATACCATGAAATATAAATTTATAGGTGACAGACCCAGTTTTGCTCAGTGGGAGTACGTGTAGCTTTCCTTGCAGCATACTGGAAAAGCTATACCACCAGTCTACATGGCATCAAAAACAACAAAGATAATCCCAAGAAGGTATGTGCAAAGACTAAACAAAAAAGCCGAAAAGCTGGTAGGAAATCTATGGGAAACAAATGTAGTTGGGGAAAAGGGAAAAAAGCTTATTAAAGACACAGCATTCAAGCAAAGGTATTTCTAAGAAGTAAAAATTTAGATTCTAGGTGATGGAAAAGAAAAGCCAGGGAAGAAACAAAGTGCTATGATTGGAAAATGACACAGGGGTATCGCTCATGCCAGTCTTTCAACTCCTCTGAATTGAGTGAAGGAAATGCACAGTCTGTGTTCTCACAGTGACAGATGTGAGGCACAACAGGCAGAACACAGGACACAGGCTTGAGTCTTGCTTTGTTGTTCTGTAGTGGTAGAGCAGCTCAATGGGTTGATCAGCAGCAGACTGTTTCCTCTCTTCCAACTGTGGTGGTCTGGGACTAAGTATATAAGTATATCCATCAGGACAGGAGCAGATATAGCCAGATTCTTATACCCATCAAAGAAAGGATGCATCTTTCCTGATCCTTTCTTGTTTACTGCCAGCCTTAATGCAGATATACCCAGGAGCACACATAAGACCAAAGTACCATACCAAGGTAAATAAAGCAACTTGTGTTTCTAAAGATTATGCAGGCATGGTGTAAGTCCTGTGCCTCCATCTGGGGGTTCTGCCATCTGACAGAAATAGACTTCTATACTGAGCAGACTATTGGCTTATAAGCCTTGGTGAGAGGAGAACAAAGAATAGCTGACCGTTGATGAAAACATTTTAAGCTAGTGGATTTTAGAGAAGTACTCATATTCAGGACAATTTAAATTAGGAAATATCTTGCAAATGTTAACAGTACCTCAGATGTAGTAATTGATATTCAAAATGTTAGTTCCAAACACTGTATTTCATTCTCAAAATATTTTGATGGGCCTGGTGAGACAGCTCATAACTCACTCAGGAAATTAGGTGTTGTGCAAGCATGAAGACCTGAGTTCAATCCCTCCCCGACACCCACAAACAGAAGTCAGACTTAGAGGCATGTGCTGGAAAGGCAGGACAGTTGGATCTTTAGGAATCACTGGCCAGCTTGTCTACTTAGTGAGTTCCAAGTCAAAGAGAGTTCCTGTCACAAAAATCAAGTTATACGCTTCCTAAGGAATGACACCCAACTTTGACCCCTGGGTTCCACATTACATGCATGCACTTGCACCAAAATGAACACACACGGAGTTATGATTGCCCCAGCTATCTGGACACTGCTGTCCTGGACTCAAAGCCACACACACACACACACACACACACACACACACACACACACACACAGAGAGAGAGAGAGAGAGAGAGAGAGAGAGAGAGAGAGAGAGTTATGATTGCCCCAGCTATATGGACCTGCTGCTGTCCTGAACTTGAAGCGTTTTTGCACTTGTTTCTTCTTTTGGTCAGCACCATCCATGGAGCTGCACTGGCAGCTGTTGGGAGAAGACACAAGCTAATAGGGACTTCCTGTCCCTTCTGTGCAGCTTTTATTCCAAACAGTCTGTTGGCTCGCTTGTAAGAGGATGAGGCTAAGTCCTCTCCTTCCCAGACAAGCAACCCAACGGAGAACTGGGCATGAAGGCGGCACACACACATGAACCAAGTAACTGAGTCAACATTATCTAACTCAGCCCACGCTAGAGTGCCATGGTTTATACCTGAGGATTCTAATAAAACAGCTTAAGATTCAGATAGGGCACTGATGTTACTGCTGTATTCTCATTCCCATTCTTTTTTCTACTCCATCTTGTCTGTGGAAGACTAGGTTTTCTCCATCCCAAGCTGGTATTTAACTCCCTATGTAGGTAATGATGTCCTTGAACTCAGGATCCTTCTAGCTCTACTACCAAAATGTTGGGATCACAGGCATGAGTTCCCACACTTGGTTTCATTGGGTGCTGGGCACTGAGCCCTGGTATTTTGCATGAGAAACAGGTGCTCTAGTAACTGGCTGCAGCCCCAGGCCCCTCAACTTCATCTTTCAGCGGAGAGAGATGAGAGTAAGTCCCACGTGTTTTTGGCTATAATTAGATTGCATACAATGAAGTCAGAACTTGGTCTTTTCAATCAAACCCCGGGGCTCTCATGCATACCTCAGAGAAACCACACTAGGTCGGCAGCAAAGCTGAGTGCCCCCCCCACCCCATCACACTTCATAGAAATGCTGAGCAGACAGAAGCACAGCATTACAGGGATTTTTCATAAGCAAGAAATCCTAAGAGGGATTCAGGAAAACATTTCTGATATATTATTTTATTCCACTTGGAAATTTAATTCTTCTCTGGATTAATCTTTTCTTCTGCTTACGACTCTGATGTGGGGTTATTCAGGGTTAACTCAGCCAAGTTTACAAAGCAGGTCTCCTTTCATCTACCGCAGTCAATTCGTGATTCAAATCAAGAAATGTCTGAGTCCAAAATGAATGTGATGAGAAATCCTGATTGAAACAATAGGTTGTTTTATATTTTATCTTTTTTGGTGTCTTCCTATTTTGTTGGACCCAAAATAATATGAACTACCAAAACAAGAAGATGGTACACAGGTGTTGTTATTGCATTTACAGCCCACTGTGGCTTTTAAGGTGGTTGCTATGGCAACATGATCATTTATAGACTATAATCCCATTAGGCGAAACTGGTGATAAACTAAGCTCATTATAACAAAGCTTGTATCGCTTCACTTCCGGTTGTGTCTGTTTTATGGCAAATTACAGGAGTCGAGCTATTAAATAACAAACCCATAAGAGTGCTGTACTTAGTCATAAAATATTTTTGGACAGAGGAAATGGGAATTTGGAAAACTACTGCAAATGATTCTTTTGAGTGTTAGCTAAACTTTGCAAACAAATGCAAATCATTGTGATTTTATGAACTAAAGCCAAGTTTGCTCCTCCAAGGTGCTCTCAGCATCTCGCTTCCCAGTTTATACACCAACAGGCTATACACCAAGCAGTTGAGACCAAGTACAGTCTCTACAGGTAGCATAGGAAGTCAGTACCAAACCTGGCTACATTAGTTACTTTTTTATTATTATGATCAAATATATATAACAAAAGCAGTTCAAGGAAGGACCTTTGGTCCTGGACCCTAGCTCAAAGAATTGTGTTGCTCACATCTTTCAACATCTTCAAATTCAAAAACAGGTACCAAGCAGAAAACCTGTGGTGAGTTAGAAAATATGTCAAACATGAGATTTAAGCTCTGGTCAAGTTTTAGCTTCTTCATCTAAGCTAGGTTCAGGCTCAAAGGCAGGTTTAGACTTTCCAACATTAGAGGAAAGATGTTAGGATACTGCATCAAGTGTCATTGATATGACACATAGTTCTAATAGGAACACACTCTTTAGGAAGAGCCGTAGAGCCTAAAAGCTAAGTCAACTGAGAAAAGAGTGAGTTTGTTTCTTGCCCACTTCTAACCTTTAGTGTGTAATTTGATTAAGATATGCAAGAGGATCTGCTTTGGGAATATTTTAAAGATTTTATTTACTTTTATGTCATGTGTATGAGGTGTTTTGCCTGCATGTATGCACGTGTATCAAGTGCATGCAATGCCCATGGAGTCTAGAAGAGGAGATCTTAGATCCCCTAAAACTGGAGTTACATACAGTTAGGAGCTACCACATGGATGCTGAGAACTGAAGCCAGGTCCCCTGAAAAAGCAGTGAGTGCTCTTAACTGCTGAATCACCTCTCAGCCCCCCTCCCTAATTTTTTTGTTGTTGTTTTTGAGACAGGGTTTCTCTGTGTAGTTTTGGTGCCTATACTGGATCTTGCTCTCTAGACTAGGCTGGCCTTGAACTCACAGAGAACTGCCTCGCTTTGCCTCCTGAGTGCTGGGATTAAAGGCATGCACCACCACTGCCCAGCTCCCCCAAATCTTAAAATCATTTTTTTTTCCTTATCAAGAACAAACCTAGGCACTAAAACATGCAAGGCCACACTTCTGGTACCACTTTCAGAATACTGGAAACCTTACATATAAATTGTTTTTGTAAATTGGTGGTTTCTTTAGGGATCAGGAACCTCAGAATTATAGGACCACATCAGAAATACAAAAGCACATCTGCATGGTAGCACTGCAGTCCAAACTATTGTCTTACCACTGATGGAATATGGAATGCAGAGTGTGAACTGATCCTAGGAGACAAAACCACTATCTCCATGTGTATGTGCGTAAACGATTTTACAAAAGGAGAGAAACTTGGGTGGATGCTAGGACTAAGAAATGGTGGATTCTCTAAGAAGAGAAATGAAACATGGCCTCCTGTGCACCTTGCTTCACCACCAAGTAATTCGGGGGAGGGAACAGGAAGACACAAGAGAAAAGGGGAAGCATCTATCTGACTAGGATGTCAGCAAAAACATAGGCAACTAACAACTACAAAATCAAAAAGCTATTCAAGAGAGCAATGGCACAGGTGTGAAGAAACCTGCTTTCCCACAAGTGACAGAAGCAGAAAGGTGAATACATTTGAGTTTAACTCTTGGAGAATTTTTTCTAGTGAACAATGTTACTGAGAAAGGATGACTTTTCCCTTCTTGGAAGCAGTGGACTATTATTAATGAGGTTTATCTAATAATAACAGCATAAAGCTGCTGATTGATTTTTAATTTCGAAATCAAATTAGAGGAAAAGCACTGAAGCCCAAAGCAGCATTATAGCATAGAAAACAAATACTGTACACATTTTTTCTTGTTCGGTTTTTGAGACAGTCTCATGATGCAGCCCTGGCTACCATAGAACTTGTAGCATAGACAAGACTGGTGTTGAGTTCACAGATGTTACCATACCTCTGCTTTCAGAGCATTGGGATTAAAGGTGTGTGCCACCACAAGTGGCTAAATATTGTAAATTAAAGATATTAACATTAGGAAGAAGTAGAAGGTTTAAAGTAAAGAGGGGTGTTTGATTTCACTCAAAGAGAAAGACTCAATTACACTACCTAAAGGATAGTAAATTAAATAAATTCCCATGGCTAATATGTTTAGATACTGAGCATGCAAGATGGTTGAGAAAAATGAAGAACAGGAGTAGGAATCAAAACTCATCTTTCACCAGGGACTGATGAGATCAGTCAGTAAAGCACATGAGTCCGAGTTCAGCCTCTAGCATCTACATCAAAAGGCAGGCACTTGGCTCCTGTTTTCAATTCCAACATTGGGGAGGTGGAGGAAGGATGATCCTTTAGGTCACTGAAGAGCCAGCTTAGCTTAATTATTGAGCCACAGATCCTAGTCATAGACCTTGTACCAAAATAAGGTAGCTAGCAACCTGAGTAATGACATCTAAGTTTGACCTCTGGCCTTCACATATACCCATGATCCCATGGCTGCTCGTGCATCACACACACACACACACACACACACACACACACACACACACACACACACATTCTTCTGTCAGGGAGCAAATAAGTACATCGTAAATTTGATCACATTAAGAGAGTCGTAGACATAAGTTGGAAATCATCAGAAAAAAATTTAAAACAGAAACTCTAAAAGTTAATTATCTCCAAGAGTGAACTAAAGATGGAGAACTTTCGATTGCAGTGCTCATGAGTACTGCTTGAACATTTTACACATGCTTACTTTTAATTAGAATATTGTTATCTGCTTGCAGATCTAGATCATTGGGAGCAAACATATTTTTTATCTCTGTTTTCTTGTCCTGTGTGGGAATATTGTTCTAATTAAAGTATTTCTTAACAAACTGCCTCTGTTTTGTTGTGGTTGTCCTATAAGGTTTGTTGACCTTCACCTGAGATTGAATACTATCAACAGAAGCTCCCTGCCCATGCTGAGCAAGAGGATATTTTCCAGTTTTCATAGAAAAATATTTCTAAAACATTCAGCTTTGGAATGTATTAGGAAATCTAGCAGAGTTCCCCTGAGTTCCAGGATTCAGGAAGATACCCCATACTCTCTGACACCTTGCACACCCCATCCAGGGGAACAAAGCAATAATCAGATGTATCTCCAACTCTACTCTTTTGCCTGCTCTTGGGACTCTTTTCCTCATATTGAGTTGCCTGTCTAGCCTCTCTATGAGGGCTTTGGACCTCTTATATGATTTGTTTTGTCCTGTTTGGCTCTCATCTCTTTTCTCTTGGAGGCCTGATCTTTTCTCAAGAGGAAATAGAGGAGAAGTGGATTCGAGGGAGGAGGATGGAGCTGGGAGGAGTGGAGGGAGGGGAAATTGTGGTTAAGATGTATTATATGAGAGAAGAATCCAATCCATTTTCAATAAAAATCATGTTTTTTGTTTCCTGAACTGTGTCCCAAAATGTTTTAATTTTCATTGTTATGAAATTTCATTGCAGAATTGCTCTTCTCCTTTGTTTTCCAGATACTAACAACATGTGTTCAATGTCAAATTACCAAATTCCCCAAGTGGTTCTTAATGTATAATCTACACTTTTAGACACACAATTAATTTCATATGTAATTTATTTCATAATATATTCCAGTCCATTTTTTAAAGTAAATGAAAATGTCCCTCAGGGCATAGTTTAATAGCAGAGGTAGTTAGATTATCGACTCATTGAATTACCAATGCTCAACAAAACAATCATTTCATATGCATATCATCAAGGATCTACTCAACATTCTATTATGTTTAACATGTTAGAAGATAGCTTGTAGGCTACCTGGATTTCATATCATATCACTCAGAAGCTTCAATTATACAGTAATTTGATGAGCATAATTAGATGTCAGATGATTGGACATGATGCCTAACCACTGAGATATTTTGTGGAAGGGAGACCAGGGCTGATCAAACAAATGCCATAAAGCAAACAGTAATAACTATAGGTTGACATGAAGAAAATAAGAGTGAAATAGACACAAAGTATTTTTAGTAGTTGAAACAGCATAAGGAAACAAAAAACTGTTGCTGGGGAGATGAATCAGTTGGCAACATGATGGTCACATAAGTATGAGGACCTGAATTTAGATTCCCAAGATCCATGTAAAAAGTTAAACCCAGCTCATGTTTGTGATCCTAGCACTGGGGCCATGTGAGTTGGGGATGGAGACAGGCAGATCCAAGGAGCTTGGTGGCTAACTAGTCTAGACAAATGGGTAAGCTCCAGGTTCAGTGAGAGACCCTGTTTCATAGAAATGGTGTGGAGAATGATCAAGGAAGACAGAAGTCATCACTCTCCACCCTTTGCACATGTGCACACACATGTGTACACATACAACAGAATATGTAAAACGCACAATCAATTAATAAATTGCTGTGGTTTTTGTTGGACAGTGTGGTGACTATGTGTAAGTGGATTCCTAGCCAGATAAGTGATGGACCTTCCCTGACTCTGTTGCACAGAGATCATGATGCAGATTTTGGACCAAAGGTTGAGTTATTTTAAGATTATTGTATATCCAAGAACTTTATCAAGACATTTTTATGCACTGCATAGTTCAAAATATAACTGAATTTTAGATTTAGATAAAAACAGATTTTTAAAGTTAAAATGTAACTTTGAGATGACTATATTTGTTTAGATTTTTTAAAGTATGTATTTTTTTTTTGTTTTCTGTTGTTCAATAGGTAACAATGGCAGGTTGAAAGTCCTGGGCACGATAGGAATTCAACCAGAAAAGGTCCTATCACAAAGAGCAGAGAGAGCCAACGTCCACCTGTGTCTGCAGTGACTCCCTGTGGAGTGTCAACTGTGATCTTAAGTTTGCTCTGACAGCACTTACACTGTCCCTACAGAAATGCCCTTCCCCTGTTGTCCCATTCTCTGTGACAGACACAGCATAGAATCATTTAGAAAGGAAGG